>JAOSBP010000003.1:24664423-24689174 GCA_027563825.1 Erythroxylum mucronatum
CAAATGATTTATAGTCTTCCAATCTTTCTCCTCAACATCATTTGGTTTCTTTTCTTCAATGGCGATGTCAAGACCTTGCTAAGAAAGATCGTCTTGAACTTCACTTTGCCCAAAGAAAATTCTTTTCTGATGTGGAAGATCAGACTATGCTACAATCACAAAGCATACTAAGGAAAAAACCTTAGCTCTAATACCAATTGTTGAAAAACTCCGGGTTCCTCCAATAATAACAAATTCACCTTGGCCACTATTGTCTAGGTGAATAGAGTGTGAACGATTGTATTGAAAAATCACACCAGGTAAATTCACAAGAAAGACTAGAGGGTCACAAATGGTCTCACTTAAATTCCAATCTCTTAGACATAACTTTCCTAGACATGTAATTTAATAACACAATAATTCAGTACAACTATACCTGACAATAGCCATTAAGTAGACAACTAATGAACACTAGAATTTAACGAGGTTTAGCCAATTATGCCTACTTCCTCGAACACTAATAAATTGATATTTCACTATTTTTTGGAAATAATACAAGTGAAATACTACAAAAGGAGAGAAGAAATTTTATCTTATGAAAGACAATTTTTAGGATGCTTAGGATAGATGAAGGAGTCTTCTTTTTATAACTTAAGAAGACTCCCTCATCTTTGTAATTCTTCAATATGGGATAAAAATATGTCATAAGTCAACACGTATAAACAAGGTTTCAACTTTTATTACTATATGATGTGCATGGAATATGCATTTTCTTATATTTTTCATTCAAATTATCTTTGATTTAATCTATATTATTTCTCATTTTTATTAATTTATGAAGAGTTACTCAACGAAGGAAATGACCAAGAAATAGAGAAGTTTGTGAGTATAAATATGAAGAAAAGACCAAGTTTAGCTAAAAGTAGTCGTATGTCAGCTCATGTTTTTCTCAAAGAATTTAAAGATGAAGATACAGTTTGATACATAGGTTAAAGGAGGTTTATGTGGTGAATAGAAAAATTTTATAAGAGATACACAGTCCAAGACATATACAAATGAAAGCTTATGTCTTTTTAAAGAAAAGTTACTGTAAGATACATTGTCTAAGACAAGGGCATGTTAGAGTCCGTGTCCATCTCTAAGAAAGTTATAGTAAGATACAAGGACATGTTAGAGCCTATATCCTTCTACAAAAAGTAGTAAGATATATGTCAAGGGATATAAACTGTGTCCTATACTATATTCCTGGTGAATAAAATGTTTAAAAAGTGACAGAGCCCTAAAAGAAAATCCTCTCACTTTCTTTTGTTTTATTCTTTAGCTTTCACTAAGGTTAATGGTGAATGTTCTAGTGATACGTATACTTTTATGTGTCAATGCTACCAAAAATTTCACTATACATATTATTAATAAGCAATAATAGTAAGTAAAGGTCAAATCCTATAAAGAAGTGTGGATTAGAAAGCATAATATTGTTAATTAGTCTAAGGATAATAAATAAGTAGATAATTTTTATGGGTTTTTTAAACAATGAAATATAAAATAAATCTAAATTTAGATAATACTTAAGAAAAATGATAAGAAAATTAATCAAAATAGAATTCAATTAAATAACTATATTTAAATAATTACTTCCCCTAGTAATTCCTTTAACTTTACAATTCAATTAATTGAAAATGGATATATTCTGTAGACCAAAATAAATTTTTAGGCACTAAATTTTCATTCTCTCAACCTATAGTTATCTGCTCTCTGGTTGGTTAACCATATCTTTATTATTCCTAACACTTATTTGAATGCATTATGCTCTATAAAATCCCATGAATGGTTTCACCATAATACCATAAAAGATCAAGTAGGTCTCTTTTGAGCACTCCATAAACCCTTTTTACCTAAGCCACAATATACTTAACAAGAAAGCTCTTTTAAGCTATTTAATAGATAAATTAATATTATATTTAGACTTCATCATTATTAATCAATATTATAACTAATCAAATATAGCTTACAGAAATACATCTTATATCATAATTAAATAAAATCAATAAGAAGTTAGGGTAGATGTAATTTTATATAAACTCCAATTTTCTACCAACAATTTAATTTGTTTAGATACTGTTTAAACTAAAAGAATAAGTTAGAATTGATTTTTTTGAGAGTTAAAGGAGCTTATGATGTTTAGAAAGAAAAAGATGTGTCTATTGTGTGTGTTCTCCAAAAGATGGCTAAAGTCTCATAAAAATTAGGGTTTTCACCCTTAAATACATTTGACTCCTCTTGGGACACATCTAGTGAACGGTTATGGCCTAGACCATAGGCCTTGCAATTTCCTTTAGGTTAAGGACATAGCCTCTAGCATTATGCCATGGATCTTCTTATTTTTTTAGATTAATACATAACCTTTAGGACGACCATGTACCTTAAGTGTGAATCTTATTATTTCTCCTCCAACTTGCGCACTATCTTCTATACGACCATGGCTCAAGCCATGTCACTTACTAAACTTGATTTTTTAGCGCATAGGTTGACATATGAGTGTGAGCCAAACCATATTTCTATAAGAATTATGAATTTCTTCATGTTTTTGCATTGAATGGCCTTTAATTCTAAGTAACATCTTCTCAAGGTCTAATTTGCACAATTACTTGAAAAGAAATCAAACTATTAATTAAAAAATGTAATTTAGTATTAAAATCAAGAAAAATACTTAATCAAATATATGGATTTTTCATGCACATCAAATATCCCCCATATTTATGCTTTCTCTCATCCTCAAGTGAATCAATTTAATCATTCTTAACTTAAAAAGGTAGCAATTCTAAGAAAGGATTCAACATATTAATTAGGGCTCATGACTATCCACCATTCATTTGATTGCATTATTCATCAATTAGTAAGGCATTTAAATACTTGCATTAAGATGTAATTTAATTTAATTTAACTCATCAATCCTTCAAACATTAACTAAATCTATAAAACTTAACCTAATGAATAAAGTAGACATATACAAGCAAATTGCTTAAACCTTTAAATATTGTAATAACTTGAATGACATAAAAGTAAGGCATTGAATTTTGAATTTACAAAAGAACATTTAAAGACTTGTTTGAAAAGTCACCTAATTTTTTGATGCAAAAGCAAACACTTTGTTATGAATGCTCTTAGTTACTCTTAAGTCACTATTTGAAATGATTACTAGCACCACTCTTTAACTTCAACCTTTTTATTTAGGATAAAGCCAGTGAAGTGAATTTATTTGTGTTCAATTATTCACATATTTTCATTTTTAATTAGATTTTTAATAGGTACTAAAATGCTTAGAAAGAATTCATTTTTAACTCAAAAATATTTTTAAATTATGTAAAGAATATCATATTGTAAATTAAGTATTTTTTGCCACGATTATTGGAGTAAATTGGAGCTAAATTATTTACCAATGCTTATAATTATTGGCCTAGATTGATCGAATCATAAAATAACTAAAGTTATAATGTATCATCTCAATTAAACTTCTTTTATTAATAAAAAAACATTCATAGAATTGTTCCATTTCATGCTAATTGTAATAAAATTGATAAAATTTTGGCATATAAATGATTGGTTCCCTCCAGTACATTTGAGTTATAGATCATTCTTAATGTACTAAATATAAAAGAATGAAAATAAAAATTTAAAGACAACAAATATAAAGGAAGGATAAAAAAAGGTATTAGAAACTTCTTTGGCCCTTGTTTTTCCTCTATTGTCCAAGGTATTTATGATTAACATCTAGAACTTATTTATAACTTACAAATAAATACAACTAAAGAAAACACACAAAAATGAAAAATGAAAACAAAAGCTTAACCAAATTAAAATACTAAATCGAAGGAAAATATAAAACAAAAATAAGAACAAAACATATAGTTAGGGATTAACAATAAAATAAACCAAATTAAAGTACTAAATCAAAGGAAAGGATAAAACAAAAATAAGAACAAAACATATGGTTAGGGAATACAAAAGAAAAGCCAACTATGAATATGTACATACAAAAGCAAAAGGAAAGCAAAAGCTTAATATATAAAAGGCTTGTTGTCGTAATCATTATTCTCCTATGACATCATTGAGGATAATAAAGGCTGTTTGGAATACCCCTAGTGTTGAAAGTAAGTAAGCAGTTGTTATTCCATCTGTTATAGTCATTGTTCCTGCTTCTTCAATTTCTACTGTATACTCTATAGCATGGAAGTTTGTTATTGTTGCTCGTTTTGGAAACTAAGATCTATTATTGGAAGCCACGCAACAATCAATGGTTAACCCTAAAAGAGGGATAAACTACCTAGTTTCTTTGTTAACATAGTTAAGTAAATACCCAAAAAGGCTCACCTAAATCGCATTTGTTTTAAGTGTTTGGCAAAATAGTAATTTAAGTTACATGATCACTAAACTATTATACAGGGTCACCATACCATTGTTCTCCTTTCTCCCAACAATGTCGTATGGAATAACACTATAAAAACATCTAAAGGCCAAAGATATGACAAAAGTGTTCTTACTCTTTGATGGATCATTTGTGCTCTTTTTTCCTAAAACTAAGCTCCAAAATTCTTGAGAGATATGATTATTAAGCTCTTCATAGAATTCAGCCAATGCACTCATATACTCCTCTAACACCATATACTTAAGAGTATAGCACCACATTATACCCCAAACTTATTAATCAAGATCCCTACTTGATTCCCTCCTAGCCAAAAATTTGTCACATTTCTATTATCCAATCTAGCATTCTAATTGACCTTAATGTGATCTCAAAGGTGAGTTGCCTATAAAAAAATACTATAATGTTTGGAAACATACCTTACCTCAAATTTTTTGTTTACCTCTTTAATTTCTAAAGTTAATCCTACCATCTCTAATGCAATATAATCCACAGTCCTATTTGTTGGAAAGATCGAGTTTTAAGATAAACATACCTTCACCAAAATATAGTTCCTCAAAGGTTAACATTGGATGCTTATTTGGGGTTGTCTCTTATAGTTGAGCTTAGCTACTTAAAGCGCTCTAAATGTCTCTACCCTTCAACCTCTTACTGGTGGATGGTTGTGAACTCACCTTTGTAGTTGGGTTGAGTGTGTAGAAGTAAAAATAAGTAATGAATAGGTTAAAAACATATAAATATCCTAAAATAAGTTTTGAGCCCCAATTTGTGAGAAATTTAATATTTAAGAGTGATTTGGGAACCTGATAATAGGTGTTTGAAGAAATTGAGAGAATTTGAAGAAAACTAGTGAGTGTTGAAAGTGGAGGTCTAGTGTGATCCTTGAATTTTTAAAGTTTTAGCAACACAGGGAGTAGATTTATGGACAATTCTAAGTATAAAAATTTTAGACATGGTTTAACACAATGGAGTGGCTCATACTATGTGCTTCGTAGAAATTTTTTTTCTAAATCCATAGCCAGGGCCACGAGTTTATCCCCAAGCCATGGATTCTTCTATCTTTAGTTCTCTAAAAGGATGCTCAGGGGCATGAACATGTTCCTTAGCTATAGATCCTCTAGTCTTTGGCTTATCAAAGATATGACCTGGGGCACGGGCATGTCCTAGGTTGTGGATGCTTTTGGAGAAAATCATAAATCAATACAGTCTATGAATGGGCATGTCCTCAGCCATGTTCAATACGTGATTTAATATATACATGATTTTTTTAGCTTTAAATTGGTCTTTTTCTTGAATGTTTTTATCTCCAATACTTTTCAAAAAATTTCTTAAGCTTAAGTGTTTTTCTTTGAAATCCTAATTGTGAAAACATAAAATATAATGCTTAAAATACTAATATAAACAACTGAAGTAGGGTATAAACTTATTCATCAATCTAATGAAAACAAATAAAAATCACAAATATATTATTAGTCTATAATGCCAAAAAAAACTAAATAAACTTTAAAACATTTAAATTTGTGGTTGGATTGCCTCTTAATAAGTTCTTCTTTATGATTCTTTTAGTCTTTTCTCAAGCCTAATTAATGTGGTTATTTCTTTTTTATCATCTTAAAATGTGTTATGTAAAGGGTCATCATTATCTCTTATTTAGACCTTATTTACTCTTGCCTTTATCCATGGTTTTTTTAGTCCTTTGAATTCTTCCTTAATGATTCTTTGTAAAATATTGGAATAAGTAGCTTGTCCCTGGTCTTTATTAAACATAAATAGTATCACATCATTTATGAACACAAGTTCTTTATTCTAACCCTAAATATCAATCTATCTTCCCTAACACTAATTATTGAACCTAATATAACTAGGAAGGGTCTACCTAGGATTAGTGACTTTTCCTCATTCTCATTAATATTTCTAATGTAGGAATTTATCGAGAATATGAACACATCATTTTTTACCCTTATATTCTCCTCATCAACTCTATGACCTTTTATTGAATTATTAGTAAGGTACATCACTCTTCTAGTGGATTCTAATTCACCTAATCCCAATATTTCTTAGTATAGCACAAGAAATTATATTAATTTTTGCTCTTAAATATGTTAATGCTTTATTAATATAAATACATCCAATTATGTATAAATTGTCTAAACTCCGAAGATCACTTAACTTTATTATTATAATGTATTGGATTACTTCCTTACCCCTTTAATTGATTTTGGCACTTCATTTTTCTCCTTATGGTCCTCTTTTAGATCTTCTTTGTACCCTCCTAAGTACTAGTTTCTTTTTTCTTGATTAGATAAAGTAATCTAGTAAGATATAGAATTCTTGGTTCATACTCTCTCACTGGTTTCCTTACCTTAATCTCTTTTTCCTCATTAATGTTGGCCAACTCCTTTTTCTTTAGGGTAACTTCCTTCATATGTTCTCAAGGGTTAGGTACTGTGTTGTAGGCAAGGTGCCCTATATTCTCTTTATTATCTCCTTTATCAATTGACTATCTAAACTTTGAGATTCCTTGTTGAAACTTTATAATCTTGGAATCTAGAAGCAGATGCTTACATAAAGTCTCTTATTATATCTTCTAAATTTGACCATTTCTCTTTCAGCATAGGCTATTAAAATATTAACTAGAGATATCTTTGAACTAATTGCTTTAGGAGAAATATGGAAGATTTTTTCATCTTAAACTATAAATCTTACTATAGGGTTGTTTTGCCTCTAAAAGCTTCCTATAAAATTGACTTGCTCTACTGATTCTGTTATAGGATTCCCAAGTTGACACTCTAGTCTTTGATTTCCTCTAATATAGAATTCATAACTTATTACTTGAGTTGTTCTTTATAGAGTGCTTAAGTTATATAATTTTCTTACTATCATCTTTATTTGATTCATCAATCCAATCATGACGTATATAGTAGGATTTCACTAGATTTGCCCTTTCCCTTTATCGCAGCTGCTAGTAATTGAAATCTCCATCTCTTCTATTAACTCTAGGGTAACCTCTAGAATCTTATTGTTCAACAATGTATACTTTGCAACGTCAATCATCTGCCTTGTAAAATCATCTAACCTATTTTAAAATGTATGAAATTGCATCGACATTAGAAGGTCATGGTATGGTCACTTTCTTAATAGACCCTTGTCGGTTTCTCATATCTTATACAAACCTTTATTATCAAATTATTGGAAAGAATAAATATCATTCTTAAGCTTTATTGTCTTAGATAGTAGAAAGTATTTGGCAAGGAACTTCTACAGGAGCTTTCTAATTGGTAGATGTTGCAGCTAGTAATGATTTTAACCATTACTTAGCCAGATTCTTGAATGTTAAATGGGATAACCTCAGTTTAATAACGTGTTTGGTTGACCCATTAATCTAGGAGCTTTCCAATAGGTAAATGTTGTAGTTTTTATTGATTTTAGCCATTACATAGCCAGATTCTTGAATGTAAATGGGATAATCTCAGTCTAATAACATTTTAGTTGACCTATTAAACTGTACATTCTATTGAAGCATCTAAAGTTAGGCTTAATATAATAATAGTAACAATTTATCTCCAACCTTGCATTGCTCAAGTGTGTTTCTAAAAGAAATGGTTTAGCATACTGTATTTTTATTCTTCCTTCTTCTATATTTTCAGGTTGTAGTTTTGGTGTATCTTTATGTTCTTGCTTGATATGTTCCCCTCGATTTTATTTTAAGGTTCTCTCAACTTTTAGGTCTCCTTCAAGAAATATGGGCTAGAGACTTCTTATCATACACCACAACTACTTTTAAAACCAAAGTAAAAAAAAAAAAAGCAAATAAAACTAATAATAAATATAAGGAAATTTAATTAAAAAAGATCAAAAAATTAAAAAGAAAGAAAATAAGTATACAAGACTAGAAAGATAGTGAATAAGTTTTCCAAAAACAAGAATATATATATATATATATATATATATATGTTTTTATGTTTTAATGCTACTAAAGCTTTTTTAGTATAAATCTATCATTCACTAACTAAACAAGTGGATTTATCTTATGAAAAAACTATGAATTAGAAAGGCTAATACTATTAACTAATATGAGGATAATAAATAAAAAGATAAATTCTATGGATTTTTTAATAATGAAATATAAAAAAATTAAATTTAAACTTAGACAATAACCAAAGAAATAAATGATAAGATAACTAGTCAAAACAGATTTCAATTAAATAGTTATATTTAAATGAGTACTTGTCTTATTAGTGCTTTTGACTTTATAATTCAATTAACCTATATTGTCTATATTCTTTGGATCAACATGATTTTTTAGACATTGAAATTATAGTCTCTCGAGTTACAATCATCTATTCTCTAGTTAGTTAACTCGTATCTCTACCATTACTAAAATCTATTTGAACGTATTACACTTTGTGAAATCCCATAAAAGGTTTCACCCAACATTAGGAAGATTAAGTAGGTCTTTATCAAAAACTTCATGAAACTCTCAATACTTAAACCATGATCCACTCACAAGCAGGATCTCTTGACTCTTCCATATGTAAACTAAGATGATATCATATTTAAATGTAGACATATATATATCAACATTAAGATCAATCAAAGATAAAACATAAAAGTATATCTCATGTTATAAATTAAATCAAATCAATCCATTCAATCTAACTACTGAAGTTTTACTGGCCTATCAAAATATAGAAAAGATGTTTAGCCATAGAACATGTTCAAAACAGCAAAATCATAAGACAAAAATGGAGAAGTGGTGATAGAAGTAAATCTAGAAGAATTCCCATTTTTTTATCAATAGCTTTATCTGTTGAGATAATATTTGAATCTTAATTCTGTAATGAAAATAACCGAAAATTGATCCCTTGAGAGTTTAGAGAAGCCTTTTGATAGTTAACTCTCTCTTTAAAAGAGAAAAGAATGAGTCTTATGTGTGTTTTTTTCTGAAAGACAACTAATCATAAAATTTAAGTTTCCCACTTTTAAATAAATTTACTCCACCTTTAAACACCCTTAATACATTAACAAAAGATAATAATTTTTATACATTTTTTTCATCTAATCATCTAGAATAATTAGGCTTTTGTTTATTTTTTTTTTATAGTGTTTAATTAGAAAAATTTAGGTTTATATGATGTGATACTTTTCTTTGATTATGTTGTTTAACCTCTATAATTAATTATATTATTTATATTTGACCCAGTTGATGTGGTTCTCAACTAAAATTTTATGTGTTTGGAATCAATAATAATATGAGTCAATTGTGTAAAATGAGTAGGGGTACTTAAACAATATCATAATCTCTGTATTATCACAGTATCGATAGAATGTGTCGCATGCAATAACCATCATAAAAATTTGAAAGAACACGTGCAAACATGTTCCAATTTCTGAACTTGATTGGAAGAAATTAACTAGTGAGGTTTGGGACCAACCTGGGTTATATCTCCAAAACAAGGAAAAAAAAAGTCGAGCAATGCAATAATTAGAAAGTAAAGATTTGTAAAAACAATTAATAGAAATGAAAAAAATGTCATAATCAAACTTTAAAAAGCCTAATCTTAAATACAATCCGACCCTGTTAAAGAAAAGTAAGAATCCTCTGTTCATTTTTATAGTGTCTAATTTTGTCAAAGGACCAAAATGATATATTTTATCGTCTTGGGCATTGGACATAATTGGACCGAGAAAAATTAGAAAAAGGGTCTGAACTCAAAGAATGTTTACCATGAGAATAATTTCAATATCCTATCGTACTTAATACTTAACTGAACCTAAGAAAACCTAAGCAAGATGCAGTGAAATGAAAAACAACTTTAGTAAACGGATGCTCTTATACGCGTTTTGATTCAGATGACATGTTATGATTAGCAATCAAAGACAGAAAGTAGATAAGTAGGTAAGTAGAAGTACATTAGAAAATCTGTGCGTATGAACTTCATCCCTAACAATCTGTATGGGACTATATCCCTCAGAAGGTAAGGAGCTCTACGGTTTCTGCGTAATTAACTTGCAATATTCAGGAAATTCAGAAAAAATATATTAATACCTGCCAACTTAGTATGTAATGCACTACTACAAAGTCATGGAATGACCATCTTAGAGTATAAAGACAACATAAAGCAAGTACTAACTATAGCTTGGAAGATAAGGAGCAATTGAGAACCGAGTAGTTATATCAATTTTAACTAGAAAGACATTAAATATCAAAATTTTATTTATAATTTAAGATATGCCTTTTGAGGCTACAACAGAAGCCGAATAACCTCATCGGGAGTAACACTTGTAATGGAAAGGTAAGCAGAATAACCCCACACATCATACTGAAGTAAACAAAGAACTGACATGATCATTAAAATATGCTTTTAAAGCTAAGCCATTCTCAACTTCACGAGCTCAAAATGCTGCATCGTTGTCCAAGAACCACTTGAGCTCTCCTTCAGGTGATACCATTTTAACAGGCAACGTTTCAGAAATTTGGCTCTTACGCAGTGCTAGGCGAACTGCATTCGCCTGAGCAGAACCCGATACAACAAGTGCAATGTTGTTGGCTGCATTGATCAAAGGGAATGTAAAGGTAATTCTCTGTGGAGGTGGTTTTGGTGAGTCCTTAATGTAAGCCACCCATTTCTGCTGTTCTTTGACAAGTGGATGACCAGGGAAGAGAGATGCAACATGACCATCTGGTCCCATACCAAGAAGTATGAGATCAAACTTCGGAATTCCACTCACAGAAGAGGTATCAATCACCTTTGTGTAAATCAAGCTCTTGAGGCGAGTTTCGTAGTCCTCAGCAGCACGTTCCGCTGAGAGAGCATCATTAATGGGATAAACATTACTGAGGAGGATTGGAACCTGTCAACCATTGAGAGATAGAGCTCGTTTAGCTGCCGTTGGAATAAATTATGGTGTAAAGAAGCAATAGTTACAGATTTCTATTAGCCAAATGGCCCATCTGCAAATATGCTGTAAAAGGGATCTAGGCAGCTAAACAGTACTAAATCAAAGTAGATGCAACGCATACCTTAGAGAGTAGGCCATCAAATGCTAATTTATAGTTGCTATCAACATGATCCTTGGGAACAACTCTCTCATCCACCCAGAAGATATGCCATTTTGACCATTCTATTGAATCGATGAATGGTGGTTCCACCAATTTCCTGCAAAAGAATCCATTCGACTCAAAAAAAAAAAACATGTACTACTAAGGATTGAAACGTGGGAGTCCCGATACTTAACCGTTTCATCCATAAAATCTAATACGTGCACTGGAATGCTAAAAATCATTCCCGGTGATACAATGCAGAGTCTACGTCAACTGTTAGTGACAAGAAGTGCAATGATACCAGAATAAAGAACATGCTTCACAAGCAAATCCACGATTTTTCTTTAAAGAACGTCTTAGTCTAACTACCCCAAAGTTTCTCAGTTTATAATTACCTGAGGGACTGGATGAGAGAGCCACCAGAGAGAGCGATGCTAAAGGCGCCTCTCTCCTTGACAAACTTAGCTGACAAGTCGACCACGTAATTAGCCAGGGACGTTGCCAAGTCCTCCTCTGCATCAAACACCTCCACCTTCTTCTTTGGAGTTGCAGTTAAAGCATCACCACATCGTCCTGCCTTAGTACTACCGACATTGGATCTTTGGAAATCTTGATGAATAAAAGAAGCATTCCTCAATCCAAATGAGCGGTCAAATCTCTTGTATGCAACTTGGCTCTGGGGTGACACTAAGAACGGTTTGGATTGTTTTGGCAACGAAGAGGAGAATGTGTGTAGAGAAGTGGTCACAGAGAGAGGTGAAGTAGCCATGGAAGGAACTTGTGTGGAGCTTTTGCTTGATGAGATCTGAAGGGATTGTTGACGTATGACTAATGATTTGATGCATGGTTGGCTGGCTCTCGGAGTATTTAAGCTTGTAATGGGAGACACACGTTAACCATGCTTGGAAGTGCTTCAAGTTCAAGACTGCTAAAGGGTTTGCTAATTAATTTAGTTTTGGTATCTGATACCCATCTGTCAACGATTTCTGTTCTTTTTCTTTATCAAAGGACATGAACGTGATGATTGATGGAGTCTTAGAGAAACAAAATGCTTTGGCTTGCTTTTGTTCTAGCTTTGGCACTTTCTTCTGTTCTACAAATCTACCTTTTGTTTCTCGCTTCCTTCATGGAGGCTAATGTGGAAGAAATTAGTTACTTGAACGCCAGATGGGAACAAAAGTGAAGGACAAGTAAATCTTTGTCTTGCATTGAGAAAATCTGCAATGCAACCTATGCTCTCTCTTTCCCTTTTTCTTTTTTCTTTTCACTTTTTTTCTTTCCTTTGGTGCATTGCGAGTTTACACTTGCTAAATGCTTTCTTGTTACTGAAGCATTTCAGGACTTCACCTGTCGGACAATAGACATGAACCTTAGTTGGAATTTTGACTACATATTGCAAGCTAAAATTTTATTTTTTTATTACTTATAGCAGAAATAGTGACTGATAAATTAAAAAATATATATTGCTAGACATTGTTATATATTGAAACTTTTTTCCAAACGCCAACTTGAGGAAAGATTTTAGTAACATGCATCTTGGTCACTTGTAAGTCCAGAATTTGCAAGTTACCTTCTAACAACAACCTTATCAAGCCATCAAACTAGAGCTTTGAAGATGAGTTAGTTGTTGGTGTTCTAAATCGTCCACAAATGTACATTACTGAGTTAATTCTTTGAAATGATACTTGTTGATGTTTAAGCATATCATGCATGTGTAGTTGTTTCTTTCTTCTGAATCTAAGTAACGTGACAATACAGTTTGAAACCAATACAAGAAAAATGTAACAGATTTGGGCATATAAGACAATATTCTTCTGTAGACATTTTCTATAGCTTTGGTTGATCCTCTAAGAGTTGTGCGAATGGTTTTACTTTTCGCGACCATCCCAAACTTGGGATTCTATCGAAGTTTCGTCGCAATCATACAATAATTTGCAGTCATGCCACAATTTGATTTCCAAATTTCATTGAATCATATTAAGCTATATGTTTTAAGAATGCCAAGATGCTTGTTTTCAGATATAAACAAGTGACAATTCAGGCAGGAAACAGGAGAGAATTCTGACGAAAGATGCTTTAGATATTGAACTTAATCCAGGACGTGTGTCTGTCGACGAGAAAAAACTCTCCACGACATTAGACACAAATTTCTATTGAATATCCACCAACCTCGTACAAATCAAGATAAGAAAGCAACTTCTCGATAAACCTTAATTGCACAAGTCCCACAAAGCTAATTAAATTAATTTCTTCAACTTGGAAGCTGCAGCTTTGTCCAAAAACCACTTCACCAGTCCCTGAGGTGAAATCATTTGGACAGGAAGCTTTACAACAGAATCTTCACCGCTCTCCAATGCCCTGTGCACAGCATCAGCGTGGTTAAAACCACAAACCACAAATGCAATATTTTCGGAGGAGTTGATCACAGGGAAGGTGAAGGTAATTCTCTTTGGAGGGTGTTTGGGTGAATCGTCCAGGTAAGCAACCCACTTCTGAGTTTCCTTGAGAAGCGCATGCCCTGGAAAGAGTGAAGCTACATGCCCATCTTCCCCCATACCTAGAAGAATAAGATCAAACACTGGGAATCCACTGACAGGAGATGTGTCTATGACCCTGTTGTTAACCAGTCGTTTGAGACGAGCCTCATAATCATCAGCAGCTGCGTCGTCCAAAAGGGAATCATTGATGGGATAA
Organism: Erythroxylum mucronatum; assembly: GCA_027563825.1. Lineage (NCBI taxonomy): Eukaryota > Viridiplantae > Streptophyta > Magnoliopsida > Malpighiales > Erythroxylaceae > Erythroxylum > Erythroxylum mucronatum. Next base: position 24,678,562 of record JAOSBP010000003.1, read on the forward strand.
ACATTACGTAAGAGAATCGGAACCTGCCAAAAGGATTTTTGCACAGATTTTATTTTAATTAGCCGAATTTAAAGGAAAAAGAAGAACATAATATGATATGAAAGTTCTTTTTTTAATGGACATACATTGAACAGAAAGAAATATAGTGACATGGGGATATATATTTATAGTCTGCATAATATCTATGCATATAAAAGTGCGAGTGTTTTCAGTTCTCAAAAGCTAAGAATCCAACCCTAATATTTTCTCAGGAAACAGTGGAGCTATATATAGCACATTTAAATAGATTGAACAGAAGGAAGCAGAAGAAATACCCGTGAAAGTAAACCATCAAGTGCTGTTTTGTAGTTGCTGTCGATATGATCCCTTGGAACCACTCTCTCATCCACCCAAAAGACGCGCCATTTCGACCATTCTATGGAGTTTACATATGGTGGCTCCAATAGTTTCCTGCAAGTTCCTAGTCTTATCAGGGCGTTCCTTTCAGTTAACAGTAAACAAAGAGAAGAAAATGCAAATCATTCTAGCATGCAGAATGTAGCAAGCTTATGACATTTGATGAAAACTTTGATCTCTGATTTCCTTTCCTCTCCTCTCCTCTTCTCTCTCTCTCAAATGTATCGTTCTTTTCTACTGAATTAACTGAAAATGTTTTTCTATGTATTACAAGGAATGAGCTTGTGAGTGTGGAAGGCAATATGCCATCAGGCATTGAATTCTGAAGAAGAAAAAGGTGAGTTGAAGCAAATAAGAAATGGCCATCCACCTGAGAGACCCAATGAGAGTGCCACCAGACAAGACAACGTTGAAAAAACCTCTGGTTTTGGTGTACTTTTCAGACAAATCAACCACGTATTTAGCCAGAGACTCGGCCAACTTCTCCTCTGTCTCAAACACATACTTCTCCGTCTTCTTGGACGTAATTGGCTCCGGCAGAGTAATCGTCACCTTCTCCTCTGTCTTCTCCGTCTTCTTGGACGTAATTGGCTCCGGCGGAGTAATCGTCACGTTCTCCTCTGTCTTCTCCATCTTCTTGGACGTAATTGGCTCCGGCGGAGTAATCTTCACCTTCTCCTCTGTCTTCTCCGTCTTCTTGGACGTAATTGGCTCCGGCGTAATCGTCACCTTCTCCTCTGTCTTCTCCGTCTTCTTGGACGTAATTGGCTCCGGCGGAGTAATCGTCACCTTCTCCTCTGTCTTCTCCGTCTTGTTGGACGAAACAGGCTCCGACGGAGTACTCGTCGACTTCTCCTCTGCCTTCTCCGTCTTGTTGGACTTAATTTGCTCCGACTGAGTACCCTTCAACTTCTCCCCTGTTTTCTCCGTCTCACCAGCACCGTCCTTATTACCATTACCCTTAGTTCTGAGGCTACCAAATCTCTCTGAGTCCTTCCGGAAAATACATGAAGCCCTCGAATTACTGAGTCTCTTGCACAGAACCTGCTGTGGCTTTGGTGAAGCTAACCAAATAAATGGTCTACCAACTCTTGGAAACGGCGACGGGAATGTGGATGGGGAGGTGGAGAGCCACAAAGGTGCATAAGTAGCCATGTAAAAGGTATCTGGGTTTGTGTTATGTGAAGCAGTAACTACTGGCTTCTGGCTATGATATATAGGGGTTGAGTACAGCTTGTGTCTCGGACAATATAAATACATACATATATGTAAAAGAAACAGACGAAGAACGGGAGAGACAGACGAAGGTTAAGAGTGTAAATGAAGCTGAGAAACCAAAGAATAGTATCGATAAAGGTGAATGGTGAAGAACGTGTTTCTTCTTTTCATCGCCAGCATCTGATACCTATCCCTCTTTCTCATTCTTCTTCTTCTAGTTCCTGGGCCAAAGTGCTCGCGGGACGTGTTTTTGGCTCGGCTAATTTAATCATGGATGTTGCTTTATGCTTTTACTTTGAGCACAATGCTTTGTAGCCAATCATCTATGTCTTAAACAAAAAACTTATTTTTTTACCAATTGACCATCAATAATTAGCCATATAATTGTGATTGACGTACTACAACTGAGAAATACCAAAACTAAGACCAGTTATAACCTCAAAATAAATAATTGCAGTATGTTTAAAAATAATATCACCCATCTAAAATATGAAACAAAATTCACCTAATTTGGTTAATCTTAGAGAGATTAATAATAATATTTTGTTTTAATAAATAACTTATGGTAACTCTTTTTAGCTACAATTAATAGACATTATAAATTATATGATAAGATTCCATTAGAACTTATTACAAAGGCTAGTTGGACGTTTTCTCAATCACCAAACACCATTGTAATTATAACCACAATAATCTTGTTATGTTCTCAACAACATTATATCAAATTCATGTAAGGTGTTCATTTTCACAAGCACTTAGTGTGAGTCTCATGTTTATGTAAAGGGGCATAAATAACACTTTAATTAATAAAATGAAGTACATTATTAATGTAAAATATTTGATATAAAGCAATCTCCTACACATATATTATACACAAATATAAGAAATACAACAGTTTAGGTAAGTTAAGAATAGTTGCTCTCCAACCAACATGACCCTTTAGGCTAGTGCTTCTCTAAATAAGCCGTAGTAGATATTGTTTCATCAATCAGGGGTTGGAAGAGTAGCTAAATCAACCAACTTAATAGATACCTGACATAACTGATAATTATCAACTATCATAATTATCGTAACTGCCATAACTACCACTAAATCATCTAGTAACTAGAGTGATTCTGGTAGCTTCAGAATCCTTACGTGACATTGTAATAATATAGGTTGTGGCTAAATTAGAACCAAGATTGATGCCTTTACTAAGCTGACTTGCTTCCTTGGTAAAGTATGCCATGATCATGCTTGATTTACTTTGGACAACAAGTTGTAAGGAGTCACTTGCTGTCAAATTATTCTAAATGAAGTTAATAAGACTTACAAAACTCCCCCACCAAAAGAAGTTGATGTCCTTGATAGGAGGTTCCTAGGCTTTGTTTGGTTGGATGTAAGGTTTATAATGGAATGCAATGGTTTATAACAGAATGCAATGTACATAAATTTAATATTAGAAAATTGTTGTTTGAGAGGGATGGAAGACTTCAAGAGTTCATAATTTAATATAGTGAAATGTTGTTTGGAAGAAGGGTTTATAATGTAATATAGTGAAAACTTGTTTATCATTTTACATTCTATCCTAAACTCCCCAAATCGAAAGTTTCTCATTTTCACTGTTTAGGATAGAATGAGTTGTAATATAAAACACTCCTCTTTCATTTCATTCCATTATAAACTCTCATCCCAAACGATGGAATAATATTACATTACATTCTATTCCATTAATAAACCCCCAACCAAACATAGCCTTAAAATAGGCTTGAATCTTGTTCTTAAACTGTCAAAGAGATGTATCTCTTTTCCAAGTTGCATCTACAACTTCCCTTACTTTCTATTGCACCACAAATTCCATTTATCAAATTTCTTATGTTTCCCTAACAATCGATGGTTGAAGATCTTGCTTAAATCCTTGTCAAATTGCTTATACATCATTAGAAGGCATGTTTTGGGTTACTTCATTTTGGTTTGATCGTGTATTTATGGAACTTATGTAGAAAATTCATATAAAAAAGTAGGATGAACCTTTAGCTTTTTAGGCAACTTTAAGCGATAGGAAACATTGCCTAATATCTTAATGATTTTGAAGGGATCATTGTTTTTGAGAATTAATCCCTTATATATGACCTTCCCCTCTATCTTTTTAAATTTGGATTGCAAGCTTCAACAACACTTTGTCTTTAACATTGAAATCCAAAGGTCGAAGATACATATTTGCTTACTTCTTCATTCAATTCATTTTCATCTCTTCTAACATCTGTTGTTTATTTCTAACAAATGTCTAAGCAGTAGAACATTTACCTTTAATATACTTCTTTGCTACCTATAATAAAGTGAGGGGTTATTGTCATAACACCAATTAAAATGAGTGCTTTTTCACAAAAGAAGATAATTATAGGTTAAACGTGAAATGTGTCCTATCTAACAACTCCAATAAGTTTTGTTGGTTGGCACTTACATAGTATCTTAAGTAATCTTTTATTAATGCATTTATCCTTCTAGTCTGCCTATCCATTTATGGATGAGTTATTGCGGAGAACTTATTGAACAAAGAAGTCTAAAACTTGCCAGTGAATCGAGTGTCTTGTTTGCTCATATTATCGATTGGAACATCAAAGTGTTTTATCACATTTCGATTGAATAAATTAGTTAATGTTTTTGTTGGGCAAGTTACTAGAATTGCTTGCAATAATAATAGTATAATAAGAGAATCGATTTACCACTACCAATATCGAGGCTTTTCTTTCCACTTTTGAAAATTCCATAATAAAATTAAGAGACCAATATCCATAGTTTCTCTAAAATAGGCAAAGTTTATAATAAGCTGACTTGCTTGTATTTCTCTACCTTTTTAATTGACAAATTAAACAAGTCTAACAATATGCTTCAATGCCTTACTCTATATAAGGCCAAACATATTAATGAGACAAAATTTCCATTTATTCCCTTCCTAGATATCCTGTAACACCCTACTCCTACAGGACCCGAACCCGATATCGTGGGTGATATCCGAGTCTATGCCCCACGAGGGTGGTGTGCTAGCGCACTGAAATAGTCAAAACTTAGTACATAAATTTTTTTATTGCAATCAAATGCGCAAAAATCAGTAAACAATTTGGGCCCGCTTTATTCCATGAATATTTTCAATCATAGCAATACAAACATCAATATTTCAATAGCCATTTGGGCCCATTATAAATACAAAACATTTCCAATTCCAAAAGTTATTACAAACCGCAATATTCAATTACAAATGATACAAAAATTTGCGGAATATACAATTCAGTATGAAAATAAAGAAATACAATGCAGACCAGAACTGATCCCATCCTCTATCCCTTACTTATATGCTGTAGGTATACTCTCGTTTGCCTAACAGAGTATTCTTCTGAGTCCTGAAAAATATTTGCAAATTTTGGATGAGTTTTGTGAAATCAATGAGGTAACCATCATCGATGGTTCACTCAATTCATGCAACACAACATTTCACATAACATATATTTTCACAAAATTGCACTTTACATAAACATCACTTTTTCACTTGAGCATAGGCAATTTCAGTATTTCAATCAATCAAACATACTTAATATAAATGCATATAAAATGCTCATGAGACACTTTCCATTTATTACGTTATTGTGACCAAGTGCCTGAACTGTCTCGTATCTATTTTGGATACCGGGCTTATTAATAATTGTCTCTTATCCGATGAGGATACACAGCTCATTATACATAGTGAGCCTTAGGCTCTTAATCATTGTTTGAGCTCGAGGCTCTTTTCACTCGTTGAGCTTTAAGCTCTGATTGGTGGCTACTCTAGTGACAACTGTCATTATTTAATTATGCATTCATGAATAGAATGTGTAATGCCCCCTTATCGCAGGGTATACACCGGAACGCGGTAGGTCATTCCGGTACATATCCTACGATAAGAGTGCGCTACGAACAATCACTCCTGTACTTCGCATGGCATCATAATAATAAAACATCAATATAAAATCACGAACTTTTTGAAACCAAAATATCATCAAGACCTTCACTTGAACACTTAGCCATAAAATGGCAGCACACACACACAATTTTCTTTCTTTAATTATCACTCATCTAACATCATAAAAACCAATCCAAAACACTTAATTTACCAATCTCATATTCAACATCATTCATCCTCAATCAATCATAAATCAACCAAGAAAATAACCTACTCATATACACTAAACACAAGTTCAAGCAATTAATGTACAATTCATCACAATAAATGCCTTTTAATTACCAATTAATAACACGAAACATACTTCTTACCTATCAAGCTTTTAATTCTTCAATTCTTCAACTATACACTAAGTCCTCTACTTCACTTCACATACACGACAATCACCATGTTAAGGGAGGTAGAAAGCTTAAGCTTGAATACATGAAAAGGAAGCACTTAAGGTAAAAGAGAAGAGTAGCAATTAAGCTAGAACAAGTGGAGAAGACCAACGAAGAAGAAAGTAGGAGGAGGTTTCGGATGAGAAGGAGAAAATCTCTCTAAAAGCACCTTTCACTCTTTCAAACTTAGAAGTGTCGTGTATGGCTTGCCAAGGTTAGGTTAATAATATAAAAAACCAAGTTTAAGACATAAGTAGGCAAGTGACAAGTGTCACTTGCCACTTGTCTTATTTCTAAGCACTCAAAGGTTTCTTTCCACTTACAAAATAATTTCTACTCTAATTTTGTCCCAAAATTTCAATGGCTTAAAGTACTACATCCTAAAATCATGTACCCAATATTTCAGTGCCATTGGACAATCATTTCCAGTACCGGAAACCAATCAGTCCGCCACTTGACGATTTTTTCGGTCCAAAAATTTTTTTCCGAAATTTTTTAGAAAAATTCCTAAAATTTTTAAAAAATGTAAAACACACAACAATCCACTCCAATTAAATTTTTAAGCACGAAATCATATTTTTCACAATAAACACATTTATAAACACATATACCGGGAAATGTCATGAATGCATGTACAGTCATGTGCATATACAAAAATTACGATTTATGTGTTTATGGAGGCCATATCATGCCGAGACAAATTTACACACTCTTAACCCGTCCCAAATGACCAATTGACCCTTCCCATCGGTGATGGGATATTACATGTTACCTTGGAGCAAGTTTTTAATGTTTTAGAAATGCATAAAGAGAGGCATGGAGTGAGAAGAGAAGGTGAGGAATATGCCTTGATGGCTGAACGGTTCAGGATGCCAAAACATCCACCTATCCAAAACCAAACAAGGAACTTGAATCCAAACTATCCAGAACCAAATCTGATGCATTCTCAAACCCACCATTTGCCACAAACCTTCCCACAAAATAACCAAAATTAGTACCAAACCATAACCTATCCACAGCAGCACCCTTACAAACCTCAAATGCAAAATCAGCATCCTCGAGCTTATCCACAAACTCAACATCCAACACCTATGCTGTATCCAAACCACCAAACCATGAATCATTTTTCTGGCAATGCAAATCAAATGGAAAGTGGAACAAGAGTGTCAAGATGGGGCATGTATCCTAGATGCAGATTTTGTGGAAAAACCAACCATGGGGCTGAGGAGTGTTTCTGGAATGAAAATGCTGATTGTGTTCATTGTGAGAAGAGAGGACATTCAAGAAGAGTTAGCTATGAAAGATGGCAATCCGAATAGCAAAATCCCCTAAGCCCTATCTATGAAAAACCCCCACCAATCCATCCCTCTCTAAGACAAAACACCTCTCCAAATCCAATACCAAACTAGTCCAAACCTTACCAAAATTTTTCTGAACACCAAATACATCAAGCACACCATGTTGGTAGCTCGGGGAAGCCACATATTCCACAACACTATCAACACCAGCCTCAAATGATTCCTCATCAACCAATTCAGCCACAAATAAACCAACCTTACATGTCACAGCCCAATTATTCACAACAATCTCCATATCAACCAATGCATATTCAAGCTTCAAACCATTTACCACAAAATGTCTCTCAAGTAAGTCATTCTTTTGCACAAACCTCTTCAGAAATGTGTCTAAACTCACAACCTACCCCACAGCCAAACCTAAATACACATCTTGTAACCTCACAACCAACCAAACCATCTGAAAAGCCGATAACAGAAGAAAGTGTCTTTGTAGTGGAGGCTTGCCATCAATTCAGAACCCAAGAATCAACAGATAAGCTTTATGCAGCTGAGGTAAACAATGAAAAAGGAGGAGAATGGTTGATTGATAGTGGTTGTTCCAACCATATGACAAAGAGGAAGGAAGCTTTTGTTGAAACAAGACATGATTTAAACACTGTTGTGAAAATTGGCAATGGGGACATCATACCCGTGACTTGGAAAAGGAATGTAGAGTTGTTTAGGCAGGGAGCACCATTCTTGAAGGAGTGTATTACATTCCTGAGTTAGATCAGAATTTGATCAGTGTAGGATAACTTTTGAAGAAGAATTACAAGGTGCATTTTGAAGAATCCTAGCACATGTGCAGAATTTTCAATGATCAAGGAGAGCTAGTTCATAAAGTGGCAATGATGAACAGAGTTTTTAAGCTTCGAATGGCAGAAGTAGATGGAGTTTTTGCTGCTGCATCTATGACAGAAATGACACAGCTATGGCATAGGAGGAATGGACATGGAAATGTAGACTATATTGCTGAGATGTAAAGGAAAGAGCTGGTTCATGGTCTGCCCAAATTGTGTAGCAAGCTGAAGAATGTATGTGAGCCATGTGCCAAAGGGAAGAGCCACGTCTTACCCTTCCCTACAAGTGAGTGGAGAGCTTCGGAGAAGCTACAATTGGTGCACACAGATGTTTGTGGCCCAATGAAAACACCATCAGCTGGAGGAAGTAGATACTATGTAGAATTCATTGATGATGTTTCAAAATACACTTGGATTTACTTCATGAAAAGCAAGGATCAAGTGTTTGGCATGTTTAAGGTGCGGAAGGCAGAAGCTGAAGGGCAACGTGGCAAGAAGGTGAGGTGTGTGAGAAGTGATCTAGGGGGAGAGTATGTATCAAAAGAGTTGAAGAATTATCTTGAAAGAGAGGGCATTTATCATCAATTTTCTGTAGCTCATACTCCACAGTAAAATGGAGTTTCAGAGAGGAAAAATAGGACAATAAAGGAGATGGCAAGAGCTATGATGGCTGAAATGCAAGTGCCAAGGAGATTTTGGCCTGAGGCGTGCTTCACGCCTGTATATTTGCAAAACCGAATGAGAACTAAAGCATTAAAGGAGAAGACACCATTTGAGGCATGGTTTGGCATTAAACCGAAAGTGAGTCATCTTAAAGTGTTTGGTTGTGTAGCATTTATGCACATACCTGAAGCAAGAAGAACAAAACTAGATGAAAAGGCAATGAGGGGAGTAATGATGGGGTATAGCACTGAATCTAAAGGCTACAGAATTTATGATCCAAACACAAAGAAAATGATCGTGTCAAGAGATGTGAAATTTGATGAAAGTGAGGCATGGAATTGGGAAGAATCAACAGCTGGAAATTTCAGAAGGATGGAGCTTAAATTACCCTTGAATGATGCTGATGTTGTTTAACCAGAGGAGGAAAATGCAGCAGATGACAACAGTGCAGAAGATGAAAACAATGCAGATGACAACAATGGAGATGGATTGAACAATGCCGATAGAGTTGGATCACCACAGGAGACAAACCGGTCAGATTCATCAAGCTCCAATGATGCTGGAAGTGAAGGTCTTGAGGAGGAGCATTTATTAAGCTCAGAAAATGATGAAGCAAATTCGGATACACAAGAAGAGACATCAAGCTCGAATAGTGCTCACAAGACAAGAGACTTGGCCTCCATTTATAATGAAACTAACCCTTTGTTTGATTTCAGGTATAATGCAGCTGTTGAAGAAATTGATGAAGCTCTAACATTGATGGAATGTGTATTTCTAGCTGAAGGTGAACCAATGACTTACAAGCAAGCCATTAAGCAAGGAGTTTGACAAAGCTCAATGGATGAGGAGATGAAAGCCATTGAAGACAATGGAACATGGCTGCTGGTGGATCTGCCCACACCCGACACCAAGGTAGTTGATTCCAAGTGGACCTACAAGAAGAAGTTGAACTCCGATGGAACAATTAACAAGTGTAAAGCTAGGCTTGTTGTGAGGGGTTATAAACAAGAGTATGGAGTGGACTATACGGATACATATGCACCAGTAGCAAGGTTGGATACTGTCGGATTTTTGTTGGCCTTGGCTACAAATAAGGGATGGGAAGTTTATCAAATGGACGTGAAGAGTGCCTTCTTAAATGGGATGCTTGATAAAGATGTTTATTTAAAACAACCCGAAGGCTATGTGAAGGAAGGTCAAGAGCAGAAAGTTTACAAGCTTGTGAAGGCCTTGTATGGTTTAAAACAAGCTCCAAGAGCTTGGTACTCAAGGATCAATAGCTACCTAATCCAAAATGGTTTTTCAAGAAGCAAAAATGAAGCAACCTTATATGTAAAAATCAGAGGTGAAGGTAAGCTGATTTGTTCCTTATATGTTGATGATTTACTGATCATTGGAACACATGACAAGATGATAGATGAATTCAAGGAGATGATGAAGTCAGAATTTCAGATGGCAGATTTAGGAAAGATGAGCTTCTTCCTAGGATTGGAGATAGATCAAAGAAGTGATGGGATCTTTGTGCATCAGAAAAAATATGCTGAAGAATTGATAGAGAAATTCAGGCTGAAGGAGAGCAGTGGAATGGGAACTCCCATAGAGCATCAGCTGAAGCTTAAACCAACCAAATCAGGTGAGGAATTTGATGCTACTTATTATAGGAGTATGATTGGATCGTTGATGTATTTGAGTGCTTCAAGACCTGATATTGTGTGTGCAGTGAACATTATGGCAAGTTTTAGTCAATTACCATCAAAACAACATGTTGTTTATGTTAGAAGAATTATTAGATATGTTAAGCATACAATTGAGTGTGGAATCTGGTTTGGAAGAAGTGAAGAAG
>JAOSBP010000003.1:24717657-24738912 GCA_027563825.1 Erythroxylum mucronatum
GGATTAGTTACAAGAAAAGTCAAAGTATATTAATCAATTAGACCTGATCAAAATTAACCCAATCAATTCAAATGACCATAATTTCAATCCCAAAATAATATACCCAATATGACAGTGCCATTGGGTAGCAATTTTCACTACCAAAAATCGACCGGTTCGCCAATTGGCGATTTTTCCGGTCCGGAAATTTTCTCCGGAACAATCCAGAAAAATTCCTTAAAATTCTTTAAAATATATAATACACTCTGGATCAATCAAAATAATTTTTCAAATACAGTAACCACGTTAATCCCTATAAAATTGCCTTAGGCACGAAAACCGAGAATGTCATGTATGCATGTACAGTAATTTCATGTGCACAATTGATACTGTGTATCAATCCTCTTATGCATGAACAGTCCTAAGCCATTTTGATCTATCTCATCCTATGCCAAATTTACTATAGAATCCTTCCGGACGGGGTGGGATGTTACATCAAATCTTCACCAAATGAAGAAATGCTTTGTTCAAAAGAAAGCTCTTATCTTCCTATACCTTTTTCCCTTCTTACACAACACCTAAATCTCTCTAGAAGGCTTAGAGAAGATGGAACCCTAGTTCAACTCTTTTCTTTCCTCTCAACCACTGAAACCTCTCTTCTTTCTCTCTTTGATTTGTTATTTCACTTCTTCCTCTTCCATTTTCGTTTTCCCCCCTCTTTAAGAAGAAGACAACACTTCTTTTTCCCAATTTTACCCTTAATGATTGAGAAAAGTCCACCTTGCCCTTCCTATAATGCCTTAAGGTTTTTAAACTTAAGTGACTTGCCAAAATTGGCCTTACACACTCTCACTACTTTAATACTTCAATGCCCTTAACCTATGTCATATTATCTTACTCATATTAACATGCTAATTAATTACAACATAAATTAATCTAGAAAGACCCCAAAATTAATCTAATTATGCTTATTCCAATAAAAAAATTTCAGGGGCCAACAATATGGGAGTATATGGGGCTTTTATTTTCTAGTAATATTACTCATATATATGATTTATCTGTGAAATTATTCAACTGTGGGCAGGGAAAGAAGAATCATACCGAGTATTTTTCAGAAATAAAGAATATATTTTTAGAACATTTAGCAACCCAACTGATAACAATAAATAAGGATCAACTTCTAAAGGAAAGAGAAGAGTTATTCGTGCTAAGATACATAGCTAGCTTACGACCATAATATGAACCAATTCGGGCCCAAATATTAAGTGGCGCTAAACTTCCATTACTTGTTGAAATATATTCAAGCGTATCTTGTTCCTTGAAGGGGCCAGCATAAGAAAGTGGTGACAAGTTTACTCTCTCTATTTATAATAGCGGAAAGAGGTAATGAAGGCTAAAGTAATAGAGATGGCCATGGTGGTCATGGAGTAAGGGCATATAAGGCCAAAAGAAATGTGACCATTGTGGCAAGGATGTTTATGTTCATGACTATTGCTAGGACTTACACCCAAAATTGCATCCAAAGCCTTCTCAGTCATCTAATATTATGGAGCCTTCTAGTGGCTCTGCCTTAATAAGTGAAAACAAGTTATCTAAAGAAGAATATGTGGCTATTCTATAATATCAAGCGGCCAAGCAAGCAATGAAACCAATTTCATTGTTTTCTCACCTAGGTAATCTCACATCTTGTATATCATCCTTTGTTAAACATTGGGTTATAGATTTAGAAGTCACTAAACATATTACAAGTAACCTAAATTTTTTTATCAAATTACCCCTATACTAAACTCTCACTAACTTACGGTTGTTAATGGTTCCACTACTAGTATAAGTAGGTTTGGCACTGCAACGTTAACAACAACATTATATCTTCCAAAATTTTTGTACAACTTTATGTCTATTAGTAAACTAGTCAAATCATTGAATTATATGTTTTTTTCCTTACTCTATTGTTATTTAGGATTTGAAGATGAAGATAATTAAAGGAAGGCTTGAATTTGGAGTTCTTTACTATTTTCACATTCATTTAATCTCCTGCTCAATTGTTGCTTTACCTCTCCAAATCCATAGTCACCTTGGTCATCCATCCATCTAAAAATTAAAAAGATTGATTCATAATTTGAATTTAAATCTTCATCTAGATTGTGAGTCTTGCCAACTTGAAAAACGTCATCATGTTGCTTTTCCATCTAGATTTAATAATATAGTCAAAAGCCCTTTTGTGTTAGTTTATTATGATGTTTAGGGTCCATCTTATGTAACCTTAAAACTTAGTTTTAGTTACTTTGTTGTTTTTGTTGATGATTAGTCTATAATGACTTGGTTATATCTAATGAAGAACGTTCCGAAATTTTTTCTATTTTTTAATCCTTTTACTATGAAATCAAAATTCAATTTGGTTGTCCTATTTGTATCCTTAGAAGTGATAATGCTAAAGAGTATTTTCTAAATCCATTCAATCTTTAAAAAAAATGTGACAAGATTCACAAATCTTTTTGTTCTCACATACCACAACAAAATGGTGTTACTAAAAGAAAAATCGAGCATGTCATAAAAGTTGCTCGAACCTTACAAATTGAGATGAAGTTTCCCAAGGAGTTTTGGAGTGATGTTGTCTTTATTTCTTGCTGTCTTATTAACAGAATGCCATCAATTACTCTCAAAGGTCAGATCCTTCACATTTTTATATTTCATAATACTTCATTGTTTCATCTTCAACCTTGTATCTTTTGATGTGTTTATTTTTTCCACCAACTCCAGTCAGGAGTTAATAAATTATCTCCATAATCCATCAAATATATCATCCTCGATTACCTGAGATCATAAAAAGGTTATCGTTGTTACAGTCCTTTACTTAAAAGATTCTTTATATGTTCATATGTAACATTCTTTAAGAACACTACATACTTGCACTACTGTAGCCTAGAAAGATGACTTCATCCGAGCTCGCATCGAATTTTCCAAGATTGTCTTTTCCATTGTTTAGAATGAAACACTTGTAGCCAAATGCTCAAAAGTAAGCAACATTTGGTTTTCTTCCTTTCTATAACTCATAGGGAGTCCTTTTCAGAATGGGTCTTATGAGACATCTGTTAAATACATAACATACGGTGAATACTGCTTCTGCCCAGTATCTATGAGATAGTCCGCTTTCACACAGCATGATCCTGGTCATATCAACCAAAGTTCTATTCTTTCTCTCTATAGCTCCATTTTGCTAAGGCGTCTTTGGACATAAGAAGTCGTGAGTTATATCGTTGCTATTACAAAACTCTTCAAACTTTCTAATATCAAATTCTCCTCCATGATCACTTCAAATTGAAGTAATGCAGTATCCTTTTTTTATATGAATTTTTCTGCAAAACTTCTCAAAAACTTCAAAAGCATCATCCTTATTTGATAACAAGTAAACCTATGTAAATCAGAAATAATCATCTACTAAAACAAAACCATAATGTTTACTACCAAAACTTTGAGTCCTAGTGGGATCAAATAGATCCATATGCACAAGCTTAAGTGATTGGCTAATAGACACATTGTTTTTAAAAGGAAAGTTGCTTCTGACTTGTTTACCCTTTAAGTAAGCCTCACGAACCTGATTGCTTTCAAACTTCAAAGTCGGTAGTCCTCTTGCTAACTCATTTTTAGACAATTTTGATATAATGCTTATACTGGCATGTCCAATGTTCTTGTGCCATATAAATGAATTCTTTTCTAGAGAAACAAAACACTTAACATTTTGTGAGGACATGTCTTCCAGTTGAGCACAATATATATTCTGATTTCTAGGATCAACAAACATAATATTACCATTATGAATATCGACAATTTCACAATTAGATGCATAAAAGATGACTTTGTAACCCTTGTGACATAGCTAACTCACACTTAACAAGTTAGGTTTCAAACCATTAATAAAGAGAACGTTATCAATAGAGGTAGAGTCAGAATTACAAATTTAACCAACTCTGGTGACTTGAGCTTTATTTTTGTTTGCATAGACAACATTATCGTCGTCTTTTCTTTCAATGTAGTTTAAGTGTAATATTTTACCTATCATGTGTCTTGAACAACTGCTATCACCTATCCATTGATTTTCTCTTGTCTCTGGTTTGAAACATATTTGCAAAAAATATTATCTCATTTTAGGTACCCAAAATTTTCTGGGTCCTTTCAGGTTAGTAGCTTGACCTTTCAGTTTCTAGATATACAATTGAGATAATTTCTTCATTTTACGAAAGTTACAAGAATGACTAATGTGACCGTGTCTACCACAGTAGAAACATAAAACAGATGAATGAGAATTGATATAATTTCTACCATGTATCAAATTCCTGCTATTTTGACTATAGCTACTACTTGATTTAATAAAGAAATTCCTGTAAGGCCTAATATTAGTATTTTTGTTGTATCCTATTTCAGCCTTATCAAAAACACATTTACCGCTACCAAGCAATACATCAAGGTTGTTCCTTCCATCAACAAAATTTTCCAGACCTTTTTTTGGAGATAAGATCTTTTCAACACTTTTCTCTTTCTCAAGTTCGAAGGTGGTGAATTTTTCTTCCAACTGTCTCACCTTTTCAGAATCAGTTTTTAGCAACATATTTTCCAACTTGGCTATTCTTTCTTGGTTTCCAGATTCTCATTCATTGATTCCATTGATTTAATCTTACTCTTCATAGATGCATCATTGCTCTTGGACTTCTCAACTTCTTTGAAATATTTCACTGTCAACCTTTTATACTGATCATACAATTTATGATATGCATTTTTTCATTCATCAACTTCAATATCAAAGTCATAATAGTATACCTCATCATCTCCTAATTCAGCCATGAAGCAGACATTGCTAACTTCCTCAGGTTCATCTTCTTCAAAGCTTTCAAAATCCTCGTCAAACCAAGCTATAGTCATTGCTCGCTTTCTAGGTTTCCTGTTCTCTATTTTATCCTTTTGAAGGAGAGGACATTCAGGTCTAGAGTGCCCAGGCTTCTTGCAGTGGTAGCATGTGATTTGTGTATTACTACTGCTGTTGCTGCCTTTTAATTGGGGCCTGCTGTTTCCAGCCTTCTTGTTTCCTTCTCTTTTCATTGTTAACTTATTTTTGTATAAGCGTGCACATTTTCTGACCATGAACTTGAATTCATCATCTCCATCTATCTGCAACTCAATGTCACTTTCATCACCGTTTGATTCGTCGGTTGCTTTTAATGCCATTCCATTTTTGTAGGAGAATCCTTCATCTTGCCTAAGCTCGGTTTCATAGATCATCAGATTTCCTCATAACTAATCAAGTGAAATGGTATTTAGATCCTTTGTAGTTTCTAGAGTTGTCATCTTAACTCTCCATTCCTTTGATAGTGACCTTAGAATCTTTGTTACGAGCTCATCATTGGGATGTATTTTTCCGAGATTCTTCAAGACGGTGATTATGTTATTGAAGCGTCTGAAGAATTCGTCATTGACCTCCCCCTATTTCATGTTAATAGTTTTGTATTGATTCACCAGAAGACTTATTCTATGTTTCTTTACCTCATTCGTCCCTTCAAAGGTAACCTGGAGTTTGTCCCACATTTCTTTTGTTGTGAAGCAGTAGGATATCTTTTCATATTCTTCTGGAGACAATGCATACATAGTTGATGTTTTGCCTTATTGTTTAGTTGTGCATTTCTGTCAACATCAGTCCATACTTTTACATTATCAGAAGTGGGAATTGTAGCTTCAACTTTAATCGCTTGCCATGCTTCGATATCTACAGAATGGAGATATATGATCATTCTCTCTTTCCAATATGAGTAGTTGTTTCCATTGAAGTAAGGAGGCTTTGTGACAAATTGTCCTTCAAAGCTTCTTAAGGTGTTTGCCATGATCTATCACGTGCTGTAAAACACAAAAATGTGAAGCCTCGCTCTGATACCAAATGATAAAGCAAACACAAGCAAGAGGAGGGGGTTTGAATTATATGTGACTTAAAATTTTTTCGCAAACTACTTTCAATTTGGATAAAGACAGGTGCCTACTGAAAATTAAAAATAATATGTGCCTATCAGACGATAGTAGCCTGTTAAACGACAAGAGCCTGCTAAAGAATAAGTCTTTGCTTTTAAAACAGAAGGCGCCTGTTGAAATAAAGGAACCTTTAGCAAGTTATAAACTGAAGGAACCTAGTTTAGAATTGAAGGAGCCTCTTATTGAAATGAACACATACACAATATAATGCGAAAATATAAAAGATAAGAGAAGAGAGAGACACAATCGATTTATACTGGTTCAACTTACAACTCAAGCTTATATCTAGTCCTTAAGCATCCAACTTGAGTGTTTCACTATGAAAATCTAAGTAATAATTTGGTGAGCCTCTTCATGATCACGAGTACATATTTTTCAAAGCTCTCCAACCTTCCACACTAATAGTATTTATCTAGTCTTTACAAGCTCTCAACAAAAATAAAGTTTGCTCAATATGAGCTACACTAATCTCTCTAAAAAAATATTTTCATTTTCTAAAGAACAAAAGAGTTTTACAATGATATCACTTTCAAAAGAATTTATCCTATGGCTGTATTTCGAAAGTTTGATCTTTGTATACAAAAGCAGTTGCTTTTCCTTAAGTAGACTTTTCTTTCAACTAACCGTTACTTCACTTACATCTTTAGTCAACTGGATGGATTTAATTTCGAATAACTTTGATGTCATCTTTTCCAAAAATCTTCTAGTAATCACACAGCTAATATATGACTTTCATAATAAGTAGGATCCTTTTGGATAAACCATTGTTTAATAAGGTAAGTTCATAAAGAAGGTTCCTGCAAGAAGGAAAGTAATTATTCCATGATTTTTTTCCTTTTAAGAATTATACCGTTGTTTATATATAAGGAAATAAATCCAATTTGAATTTTGAAATATTATAAGATTATCATCAAAATCGTTAAATATGAACCTTGAGCTAACATAAACTGTGTTCAATAAGGTGACATTTTGCTCTCTAGGTGTCTATAACATCCTACTATATTCTACATATATTTACCAACATGTGGAAAAATACAAAATCATGTTTTAACCCTTATTGGTGGTGTTTTGCTATATAAAGAAGCTGAGAGGAGCTTTAAGTAATACAGGATCTAAACACAATCTTATGTTTGGGTTGAGTTAGGAAATAATTTTAGGGTTTTACATTTTAAGAGAGAGACATAAAAAAAAAGAAAAAAAATAGAGGTTAGTTCTCTTAAAGAGCTTTTTAGAAGACTAGTTTGATAGAAAAAAAATCATATAAAGTATAAACGCAAATTAAAGCATTTTGGATTGAGGAAAGAACACTTTTGGATAGGAAAACAAGAAGATTTATTAAGACACACCAAGAACATTAAATATTCAAGCCATGATAATTCAAGTCTTTCTGATGTTCTTTATTGTCCTTTATGGGATTTCTTTATGTTATTATACATTAATTGAGATATAGATCTATGTAGGATGGACTTTAGGACTTGATGTTTTCATTTGATTCTTAATTTAATGAAAGGGTTTATTTTTCTTAAGAATTGTTTATGATTATATTATGAAATTGAAATGTGATGGTATTTTTTTAAGAAATTAAAATATTGAATTGATGAAGAGACAAAGAGTGTATAATGGAGATTAAACTTTGTAAGTGTGGGGATAAAGAAGATAGCTAACGTCTTGGCTCCTAATACTACTTTTCTTAGCTTAGTGTAATGGTTGTTCATGCTTATAGAAGTTTTAAAGTCCATGGACAACCAAATCATATATTAATCCACTAAGAGGTAGGTCTATGAATTTGAGCTTTAGTAATAGTTGCTCCATCCAGATTAGCAATGCGTTAGAGTTGGCAACCTTGGACTTTGCATACTTGGATCGAGAGATCATTTGTATAGATAAACCATAATATGAATACTAAAAGTTAGATAGAACCTTAGAGATAGAGGTATATAAATCTTCTGTGTTAAGATCAAATCTATAATGGGAATTCATAAAGCGAGGTAATGCATTATTAGGAGTTTTGATTAGAGAGAGATTTTAGCCAACCAACTTAATTAAGAATAAGATTATTTATTAAGAGAGATTATAGTATTAAAGTTATTACTAGTTTAAGTAACTAAGATTAATTATTTAGTCAAGATAAATTTAAGGCATAGGAAATGTCCAAGGGAAAGTCTACTTAGACTTTACTTATCTAAAATTGTTTTAACCTTATTTGTTATTTTAATTTGGTGATTTAAATTAGTTTTTCATTTATTTTCTTTCAACCAATCATTAACTTTATTATATTAAATAATACGAAGATAATTATTACTAGTAATTCTAGTCTTTACAGTTTAGACACTCAATTCACTGAGTTATACTATAAAAATGCACTTATGTAGGTGATTTATTTTAGTATTATTTTGACTTTCATTTATATTCATATTACATCAGGAAATGAAAAAGGATGAAACAGAGAACGACTAAGGAGTGCCAAAAATAAGAAGAAAGATTTAGAGAGGGCCATAACAAACCATAACAATTGAGAAAGAGAATAAAAAGAAGGGATAAGGCTATAAGTAACCAACTAAAACCAAAAGAAAAATGAAGGTCATAAAACACAGTGCAAAAACATAAGAATCAACATGATCGTGCTTTACTCATTAGAAACCTTCAAATTAAAATTAAAATTGTTAATTATAATTACAGTCTAAATATAATTATGATTACAATTTACTTTTGATAAAATTAAATATCATAGATTTGATTTTTGAACTTTTTCAAACTTTATAATTAAATCCAACTTAATTTAAATTGATATTTTTCTTTTTAGTTGCTCTTTTATGTATGACTCATTAAGTTCTTAATATGTTGGCAATGATTATAATTATAATTATGATTCATAATTAGAAGTAGAAAAATTAAAACTCTTTTTAATTTATCTTTAATTCTCTAATTCAAAAAATTTTATAATCATAAATCAAGATTAGTATCTAACAACATGCTATGATCATCCAAATATGAGAAATGTCAATGTGATGTTACTCAACTTGTTCATGCATATTTCCGATGTAAAATTTAATCATTTCGTCATCCAATATTCTGACTGAACATAAAGCATGAAAATAGTCTCTACTTTTTAAAATTCAATAATATTTGTTATTGCTAATTGGTAATTGATATTTAAAAAATACATCTTCGAATATCATTTCACTTTGATTAGAGAATTCCTTAAATCACTACTAATTAAAAAAATAAAGCATTCTTTATAATTACTTTAGAGTGATGAATCCTGTTGACTTACTCAACTATCTCTATATAGTTTATAATATATTTTAGTACCGATCGAACTACTCTAATTATAATAGGTTATAAGTAGCACTAGAATATAATAATTTTCATATGAAATGCTTTGATAGTCTCAAGTCTAAAAATAAGTTATATAACTATGATAATGAAAAAAATCTACAATAAATAAGTAAATTTTCTTTTGAAATCCATGCAGAAATTAACAGATAAAATTGGAACTCTAGAGCATAACTTAAAAATAAGCCGAAGAAGTGCACTCAAGGTTGGGCTTAGATGCCCGAAGATCATCGATAGTGACTTAAAAAGCAAAGATGTTCCGATTAGTTTTGGCTTTGATACCGCCTGCAAGATATCTTCAGAGCTGACTGGAAATGTTATGACGGTGGTTCCAACCCCAGATTTACTATAAAGATAACGGGAAAAGATCAGAAAAAAATTTGGAGAGCTTCACTCTATGAATTTGTTACAAGCTGTTGCATTACGTGCAAATAATTGTATTTTACAAACTCATGGTCTTGAAAACCATTGAGTTGAGGTTAGCTCGTTATTACTTCAGTCTGCTTTGTGATTATGCTCCTAAACCTGTCTGGGAGGGCTTAATTACTTTAATAAATCTACGCAAATTTTAGATCTACACCTCTTGATTGGGATTATTAGCTAAGCTGGGAACTTTATTTTCCCTGAGCTTTTATACCTCATGGGAAGGCAAATGAAAAGCTCAAATACCAATATCAATGTTTCCTGCTTTGTGGATTGAACCTCTCAAGTCCAGAAATTGAACCATTGTGAGCTGCTGCTACATGGTAGATCAAATTGACTACCTGAATCAAAAGCATACCATTTCTCAGGTGTTGCTGATGAGTTATCTTTGTGTTCATTCTTGTTCAGAAGTCCGTCTCCCGCTTCTATCAAAGGCGCCATATCTCTGCTACCATCATTTTGTAAAGATGTGTATACTTGGTTCTCTACTCCTTGTTGCGCTCCAGAACCAAAATAGGCGTTTTCCTTGTCTGAAGCAAAAGTTGGATTGGGTATTTGCAATTCGCTGCAACTTCCGTTCTCGCCGCAGGGTTTGTCAACTAGTTCATTTAGCCTCTGCAACTGTTTCAAGAAGCAAAAGAAAACGAGAAACGAAAACAAACTTGATTATGTAATATATAATTTTTGCATTTTTTTTATGCTGTTTTGGTAGTTAGATAGATACCTGAGTAAGCAGGGACTGAGTCTCATTCTTCAAGGACTCGAAACGAGATGCTAAGCTGTCATAGTTTGCTCTTAATGTTTTGTAATCCTGTTCAATCTGCTTTGATTTCCATCTAGCTCGTCTGTTCTGAAACCAGATAGCAACCTGCCGAGGTTGAAGACCAAGCTCCCTTGCTACTTGCAATTTCTTCCTCGGCTCGAGCTTTGTGTCTGATTCAAAAATTGACTCTAGCATCCTAATCTGTTGAGCGCTGAATCTGCTCTTGTTCTTGACATTGTTCTTCTTTTTTGTTGGAGCTTTTGGGAGCAACGGACATGCATGGATTTCGGGTTCAGGTAGAGAGTAGTCTTTTCTTTCCATTATTGGATTACTCGATCATATGAAGATAATTCTATTTGTTCCTAACTCAAAACAATGGAGGGCATAACTTAACAGCTTTTTCTGCTTTCAATTTTCTCCTCTTAAGAATTTGGAATTCTGATAAGGAGGTGGGCAGAGGGCTTTATAGGTCACAAACTCATAAAAGAAAATATCTAGTGTTCTTGCTTGCAGTTGCAGGATATGCAAGCAATTGGAATAGAAATCGTGTAGCTTCTTCTTTTCTAAGTTTCTTTTCTTCCCATTTGCAAAGTATGAGATAAATGGTAGTTGCTTTCGTCCTAGTCCCATCAAAATAACATAGACTGAAATAGAAAGTTTCCCATCGAAAAAGTTTGGTTTTGCTTCCTTTTTCAATGAAAAAAAAAGTAGGAAAAAGGGATAAATATAAGCTCTAGTGTTGCTTTTGTTGGGATTTGTTATTAAATGGTACTGTTGTACATCCTGATCAGTTTGTATTTTCTACTGCTATCGTATTCATGTGATTACATTGTGATGACCGGGATAGAAAAATCTTGAAGACACCAATATCCTTAGTCTTGTCCCTAAGAAAATAATACAGAATGGAAAGGAAGGTAAGGCAAAAAGTGAGACTGTGGGACATATTCCTCTCCTAATGATGTTTCTTGACATAAACTTTAAATCCCTTTCATAACTAGACATCATTTGTATAAATTCCTTCCTTCCGCGTTCAATTTGGATAGGATCCAATTCTGCAGAAATACTATTGACTTCCGAGATTAGAGCTGCCAAAGAGAAACAAGTAACAAGTTGCTGCATTAAGGTGTCATATCTTAGCAGGAAATGAAGATAAAATAAGACCTGGTCTGGATATAATTTTATTGCGGGTTTAAGTTTAAGGCTATTTCCTTTGCTCCACCTTGTTGCAGATGACGTGAATGAATGACTTGAAGCATATCCTCACAACAAATTCACACCAGACTTGTCAAAACCATATTCCCTTGAGGCCACTTGTCATATGTTCTATGGTTAGGAGTGCCAATCACTAACCCCAAGCATACAATTTAGCCTGATACGGACAAAAGACATGTTGCTTTTCCAGTTAAATCATGTAACGCATCAACTTATGCTAAAATTTAACCAATCATGATCGCCTGGCTTTGGACCCGGTCACCTTATTCTCCGTTTTAGGTTCTTGTAAGCACCTACACTTTCCTTGGTCCATGGCATTAAAACTATAAGTTCCACTGGTTGGTGAAGAGTCTTGTAAATGTAACCATGGAATAACTCAGGATTCCTTATGGATTAGGTCAGTCAAAATTAAGTTAACCCTTTATTCCAGGATTTACTTCAGTTTGAATCCTTTTCGAAGATGTCGTCGTTTAAACCTGGAACCAGCCGGAACAACAATAAATGAGTGCGAAAGAATTGGACTTATATTGCAATGACCAAAAGCCGACAGTACCTTTCTATGACAGAGTGAAGTATGCTCTAAGTCTAAGGTGTTGTAGCTTTGACGAGACATATGGATACATGGTCATGTTTGAGGAAACTTTAGAAAAGAACCCCACTTATCTTTTGAGACTTTTATGCCAAGTGGAAGCATCTTTCTCAACTAAACTCCCTTCACAACGACTCTAATTTTTGTCCGGAAATGCCCATGTTTATCCTAATCAATTCCATTCGGCCGAAAGCAAGATGACCCAACAAATACTTTAATCTATTTATTTTTAAATCAATTCTTATTAGAGAAGAAAATTTAAGAAACCATTTGATTCTACTTCAGTTGCAATTTTTATTTTTAATTCTAATTGTAATTAAAAATTTGAATATCTTTAGTAATTAATACTAATATTATTATATCTTTATTAACAAAAATAAAGTGCCAAGTAAAAGCCATAGATAAATTTAGTTTAATTTTATTAATTTTATTTTACTATCTTAGAAAAATCAACTAAATAAGTTTTCTTTCACTAAATTAAATAAATTAAATCCATTGATTAAAAACCAACCAGTTTGGTCACTTCAACTATAAAAATCTTGAACCATCAAACTTTTCAGTTCAGTTTTTAACTTTCAGGTTCGATTTACTTTAATAATTCTTGATTTTTAAAACTGATTAATTTATTAATTAATTGGTCAAATTTCATTAATTAATAAATTCTTATAACTCAAAATAAATCAATTAATTTTCATTTAACAATCTCTTTTTCAATTAAACTTAAAATTCTTGAGTAGTTAAAGATAATCTCTTTTAAACATATTTCAAATTCTTTAACTTTATTCAATTTTTAGCAGATTTTATGACGGTCTAATGCCGATTAAACCTTTTAAACTTTAAACTTCTTGTCTCATCGGTTTAACTTTTGATCCGATTTTTAAAACATTGATTAAAGTCATAACTAAATAGACTTAAAAAAATCTATCATAATTTTGTTTTGATACAAAGGAAAGCTAACACATGAAAAAACTAACTAGCGCAAAGATCTGCGATACACTGCTCCAAGCTTGTCTCTGTGGAGGAAATCCAGGATGAGCATCGGAGGTTCCTGAAGAATATGAAGTCTGGTGCTTGCCATGCTTGCAAGGGCGGCCAGGTTGTCTGCGTACTGGTTCTCTTCACGGTACATATGCGTGATTTGCACCTCTCAATCTCGCATGAGTAGTCCATGGGTACCTGCCAACAAAAAATTATTTAAATCAAGCTCGATTATGGGAGAGGAAAGTATGTTAATAACTTCTAAAGAGTATACTTCTAATATGACCCGGCGGTACCTAAGGGACCAAGCCAGCGTGAGGCCCGAGTGGACTCCCCAGAGCTCGGCTATAAATGGCGAGCTGCGACCAAGTTGTTGAAAAAACCCGCCGCACCACTGTCTTTGACAACCCCGAATTAGTCCGCCAACGGTAGCGATGCATGTCCCAATTTTAAAAGCTCCGTCCGTGTTGAGCTTTACCCAGTTTACTAGCAGTTTTTTCCAGCCCATTTGAGTGCCGACCAATAGGCCCTGGTATGGGTACACACAGCTTTCCATTGCCCTTGCCCTTACGATCCACTCCACATACTCCAAAATTGGCTTCGTACCATCCTCCGGCCAATCAAAATCTTCTTTGAAAAGACTTTTGTTTCGCCACGTCCAAAACATCCAGCACTCGGTGCCAAAGATAGTAGGCCAGTCCCCTAATATCTCCTGGGAGTGTCTTAGAAGGTTGGAATTCACCCATCCCGTCATATCTTGATGGAAGAATTCCGTATTGACCACTCCGCATTTTCTCCAAAAAGCTCTCACTCTTGGACAGTCCCGAATGACATGTAAAGTGTATTCTTCCTGTCCGCAAACGTGGCAGTTGCTATCGGTCGCAATTTGCCTTGCCACTCGTTATTTGTTCGTTAGGAGTTTCTCTTTGGTCATTAGCCAAAGGAAGGCTCTAATCCACTGTGGACCCGCCCATTTTCAAATTAAGGGCTAGAAACACTGATGACTGTCCGGGTTTTGCTCTCCGATCAATTCATAGGCTGACACCACCGTGAATCTCCCATGACTCATGTATCCCCATCTTATGGTATTTTCTTCTGCATTGGTCCCATTGGGGGTTATTTTCGCTAACTCCATACAGACTGAGGATGGCAGGTAATGTTGAAAAAAATGCCACTTCCAGTGGCCATCCTCGTGTTGCAAGTCCGCTACCTTATCGTACAAGGCGCCCGCTGGTATTGGAGAGGTCGCCACATTGAGTAGCAGTCCCCAATCTTTCACCCAATTGTCCTGCCAGAAGTAGATATTTTGATCATTACCTAGTTGCCATTGGATACCTTGGATTAGAAATTGCTAAGTTGCTACAATGCTCCTGGCCTTTCGATCGAGTCTGGGATGTGGTATGGGGCCATAAGATATTTAGCCCTTATAATTCTGACCCATAAGGCCTCAGGTTTTGTAATAAGGGTCCAGCTCATTTTGGTTAGTAAGGCCTCAATGGAAGATCGAATACGCTTAATACCTAGCCCCTAGCCCTTTTGGGTTGACACACATCATCCCAGCTGACAAGGGACATTTTCCTTTGCTCTCCCGTGGAACCCCAGATAAAGTTATGCATAATTTGTTCCAAGTCATCACATAGCCGTCTCGGCAAGCGCACTGTTTGCATTGTGAACACTGGGATAGCTGAAATCACTGCCTGAGTTAAGGTGACACGGCCCGCAAGCGATAGCTGTCGGGCTCGCCAACCTATTAACTTCCTTTGGACGCTGTCTAGGATGTGCTGGTAAGTTGTGAAAATGGTACGCTCATAGAGTAAGGGGACGCCTAAATATTTGCCCAGATTGTTCGTATTCTGGATGTGAAAGGCTTGACTGATACGGTGCACTGTCTCCGACCGAACGTTCTTGGAGAAGAAAATCTTTGTTTTGTCTGTATTTACTTTCTACCCAGAAGCTTGACAGAACACGTCCAACATCTTCGCGATGACCTGCGCCTGGGAATCTGTTGCTTCCGTGAATAGTACCAGGTCATCTGCAAAGAAAAGGTGGCTTGTAGGGCTCAACCGTATCAGGCACCAACTACCTTATCCCACCTCTCTTGAGATAAGATGTCCTAGGCGTTCCATGCATAACACAAAAAGGTACGGTGAGAGTGGATTGCCTTGCCAGATCCCTCGTGAGGGGCTAAAAGGAGCAAAGACCAAACCTTGCCAAACCACCTGCATAGTCACTATCGTAACACACTTCATAATGACCTAGATAAGTTGAGCAGGAAATCCAATCTCCTCTAAAGTGTTATGAAGAAAATCCCACCGAAGGCGATCATACGTTTTCTCTAGGTCCACTTTGATTGCTAAAAAGCCCTTCTTCCATTTCTTCTGTCTCATCGAATGGATAACTTCTTAGGCAGTAATGATATTATCAGTTATTTGTTGGCCCGAAATAAACTATATTGATTCTCCTGCACAAGAAAGCCCAGGTGATTTTTCAATCGGTTAACGATGACTTTAGAGATGATTTTGTACAGAATGTTGTAGAGGCTTATCGGGCAAAACTGGGCAAAACTATTCGAGGAAGGGTTTTTAGGGATAAGAACTAGAAGGGTTTGGTTTAAATCTTTTTCCCACTATTTTTGTGAGAACACAGCCTAAATGAACTTTGTCACTTTAGGGCTGATCCTCTCCCATTGTTTTTGAAAGAACAAAGCATTGAAACCATCCACCCTAGGGGCTTTATTCAGATTCATTCCGAAAACTGTATGCTTAATCTCGATGGGGTGTATGGGTTTAGCTAAGTCCCAGAGATTCTTTTCCGAAAATGCTCCTATAATCGGGTTCCGATACGGTTGCCCTTCCTCTCTCGTATACAGATTGACAAAGTATTCCTAGGTGAGCCGGCGCAGTTGACCTTGGTTTGAGACTATGGACCCCTAGGAGTCCTTGGGTCTCTCGACTCATATTTTCTTTCTTTTAGACAGGGTAGCATGTGGTAATACTTTGTATTCCTATCTCCTTTCGAAATCCATTCGCACTGGGCTTTTTGATGCCAAAAGATTTCTTCTTCACTCAAAACCTGGGCTAGTTCTCCACTCAACTGTTCTTCCAACGCAAACAGGGAGTCCAAATTATCCTCGTTCATGACCCTCTAAATGCCCTGTAGTCTTGCTAGCAATTGTTTCTTGTGCTGAAAGATATTCCCAAATTTCGCGCAATTCCAGTTGGTGAGATATTGAGAAAATAGGGCTAACAAATGACTCATTGTCTCCCCGTCTGGTAACCACTGCTCCACAACTACCTCATCAAAACCTGGATGCACAAGCCAAGCATTTTGAAAATGAAAAGTAGGGGATCCTATTTAACTGGGAGATGGGGGGTGTAACTGAATCCACATAGGTCTATGGTGTGAGCCTAGGAAAGGTAAGTGGTAATTAACTGCTTAAGGGAAGGTGTGGATTCACTCTGTTGATCCAAAAACTCGATCCAATCGAGCTTGCACCATGCCTCGCCGCCACGTAAACTTAGAGCCAACGTACCCCAGATCATGAAGGCTGCTAGCATGCACCCAAGCCTGGAAATGATTATTCACAATCCTTGTGGTCGTGGCTCCTCCCCTCTTATCAGCGAGTTCCAGTTTTACATTAAAATCACCCCTATAAGCCATGGTCCTTTGAGGGATCGACCGATCCATTCAAGAGTAGGCTATAAACGCTTTTGGGAAGTCAGTTGGGGACTCGCATAAACTGCGGTAAACTCAAACTAGACGTCCGCATACTGAACCGTGGTATGAATGAATTGCCGGTGGGCTAAAACAATGGAAACAGTAAACTCAGTCTTCCACAGTAGCCAAATCCCACCCGCGAATCCTTCGGCTTTTACTCGGAAGGAAAACTCAAAACCTAAAGTGCATATCACTTCGTGCGCCCTAGGACCACTAATTCTGGTTTCCAACAACACTAGGATGCTTGTATTATAGTGACTAAGGCCCAGCTCCTTGACAATTTCAGATTAAAATTAACATAATAAAAAGGATTAGCTGGAATCGGCACCTCCCGTGGGAGCGTCCTGGGCCTTATCACTCAGGGGCATCATATGCTCCTCGTGACTCCCACTCGGTGGTAGTGCTTTCGGAAGATCTGGCTCTCTAACTATATCCAGGGTTCTGTAGACGGAGGGTTAGTTATCTCCCGGAAGGGAGCCACCTCCTCTGATTCCTCGGCCCTTTCCATAAGTTGTAATCTCTCCTTTACTGCCTCCGCTCGGTCCTGCAACACCTGTTGATCGCATATCATTTCCATGTGAGAAGAGATAACAATAGCTATATTTTTGTCCAAATTGTTGGTTGGAGTTGGACTGTGGGGACCACTCTTGGGCTTTGTTTTGGGATGTGTTTAGTCCTCGAGCATTCGCCTTAGAGGAATTGCTTAGGGACTCCCTTCTTACCTCTGGGCCCCTTCCTCAGTTTTTGCTTAAGCCCATTATCTGTGAGGGTTGGACCATAAGTAGTGGGCATGGTGTCTCCTAAAATATCAGAAGTAGGCTTGTATTAACTGAAGCCCAAGAATGGATTGAATTGTGGGGCTGCCTTTAAGATTTCCTCGACTGTCTCCCGCATCGCTTCTCCTGACAGAACGACGTATCTGGAACCAATCTTGGGAGTGGTCTCGTTTGTTCTACCCACATTTAATTGATGTGATGTGTTGTTGGAAGTTCTCTGCGGGAGCCATTGTGAGGATGGTCTGGGAAGGGACCATACCTATTGTTGACCGTTGCCTGGTTGGGGGCATTGCTGTTATGACCCCCTCCTTCTGCTGGCACTGCTGCCAATGCTGTCCTTCCAACGTATGATTGAGTGCGAATCTCGGCATCTCGGTGCCGGTCGGGACAGCCAACAGTAGCATGCCCCACCTTCCCACATGAGTAACAGAGCTGAGGGAGAACGTCATATGTCACCTGAAGAATTTCACCATCCAATACCACACTGGTTTGTAGTGGTAGGATAAGATCGATATCCACCGCAATTCTGGTATAGCATCCCCAATGGGCTTGGATTGTCATTTCGTCGATTTTCACCGCATTGCCCACCAAATTTCCCAATACCTTGAGGATCTCAAGGTGATACCGAGCAATAGGCAAGTCTGAAATTCGAATCCATGTCACTGCCCTCTTGACGTTGCCATGTTTTGGTCAGAATGTCGATTCCCATCTTTGGACTGACAAAGCTTGTCCATAAATTATCCAGGGACCATCAACCAAAGCATGGAAGTAGTCGGAGTCCTCCAGGAATTTAACGAGGAAAAACTCCTGCTCCAAGTCAACAATTTTTAGAGGCCCGCTAGGTTGCCATAATGGTTGCAGGCGCTAGCTTAAGGCTTGGAAGCCTATTCGACATCCAAGGACCTTCACGACAACTGCCTTAGTTCACTGGCCATCCAACTTCTCCTTGAACATAGGCGACAACTTGATTCCTCCTCCACAGTTGTCAGCTATTTGAACGATGTCCCCTCCTTGAGTTCGATAGGAGCTTCGATTGGTCAGCTCTGTTCTGTTGTCATTTCGGATGCCACCCCAGTGCCTGCGACTGCTGCACTATACGTCAGTGTTGGGCAGCCCTATGGTTCCTCGTCCCTCTTCCACGTTTTTCCCCTTTTCAGCTGGTTCCCCTCGAGGTCGAGGGTCGTCATGGGAACTCCAATCTTGCTTGAGAACGAAATCAAGGCCATTTGAACGAGTACGCAAAAGGATATTCAGTTGTAGCTAGGAAGAAAACTCGGTGAAACAAAGTCACCACCTTTTCTCTCGCTAAACCTTTTATCTCACTAAAAAAAGTTAACACCTTCACAAATGGTAATTTTATACAAAACATAAATCTATCACAATTTAAATCCCCGTTGAAAGGATATGAAAT
Source organism: Erythroxylum mucronatum (assembly GCA_027563825.1). Classification (NCBI taxonomy): domain Eukaryota; kingdom Viridiplantae; phylum Streptophyta; class Magnoliopsida; order Malpighiales; family Erythroxylaceae; genus Erythroxylum; species Erythroxylum mucronatum. The sequence continues at coordinate 24,736,854 of JAOSBP010000003.1, forward strand.
TGACTGCATAAAAAAGGCATACATATGACTATGTAACAATGAATATAAAACTGACAAGTTCAATCGAGTTTATTTAGAATTATCTAATTAAATGATTCGATTGAGTATAACAACTTTTAAAATTTAAAATTGATTGATTTTATTAAAATTTTTTAAATCTGCTTATTTATAAGGAGTCTTCAAACTCATTTAAAAACTTTTTTTTTGTTATCCCAATTTTAGTTTTCGTTGGTAGAATTTTAATAAATGATAAGTTTATACTTCTTGTACTTGCTTTCTTTTTTTGTTTCCTTTTTTCCTTTATAGTAATAAACTGAAATTTGCCTTTATTTTTTGCGATTTTCTTTGAGCATTTGAATCTTAAATATCTTAATAAAATTCTCAAAACATTGATTTAATTTTACCCTTTAATTTTTTACATGAGTTTACACTTTGCATGATTTAAAGGTTTTTTTTCTTATCTATTATGATATGTGTACTATCTATGGCTTCAAGTTTAACGTGAGTTTGAACTTTAATGGGTTTTAGCGTTTTAGTTGTGGGTTAGTTGTTTCGGTTGTGGGTTTTAATATTTGGAAGAAAAAAGTTTGATGATGTATTATCAATTAAAAATTAATAGGTGAAACTTTAATGGGTTCAAAGTGAGATAAATTCTCCGTATTCCTAAAAGGTCTTTCTTTTGAGGTCAATGGGGCTAAATGGGTAACAAGTTAACAACACCTCTCATGTTATTGGCTGTTTTATGCCCTCTAACGAAAAACGCGATAGTAGTTTGTTCTAATAGCAAAAGATTATCATGACTCATTCTTTTATATGTATGAAATGAAAGATTACTCCGATAAGTTATGTTCTATAATAACAAAAAGAAAATCCTATATAAGATTTTACGTTCATCAAATAAACAAAATTTGGATAAGTAGAAGGTTACAAATTTTATGCTTACTTCCACACTCACGTCACGCAATTCCTTGCTAAGATCACACAATCGCACAGAATAAGAGAGACATAGAAAGAGAGAGAGAGATTAGATAATCATTTATTCATTGCATGCCCTTTCGTTCGGTTACAAAGGATATATAATCTACTATACTTAAAATATTCCAGACGATATCACGTGAGTCTGGGATATGTCTGTTGCTCCTACACTGTGTTTCGTTTATTCTTAACTCCTTGTCTACGACGTCGTCCCTCTCTTCTTCCTTACCGCGTCCATGCAACTTAAGTTTTCGTAACATCCCCTCCGTCTTCAAGAACCACCTTATCCATCAGATTAACATCCGGAAACCTCTTCTGTAATTTGTAGAACATTTCCCACGTAGCATCTTCTCGGGTTCCTCCTTGCCATTGTACGAGTATTTGCGTGATTGCTCTATTATTCTTCTTTACCATCCTTCGTCCTCAAATGGCCATTGGAATTTTCTCCACATCCTTCACTGTTGTAGGTAGTTGACTCGATGCAGGCGTGCCTTCAAATACTGAACCCTGCAATTGAGTTTACCATCCTTCGTCCTCAAATGGCCACTGGAATTTTCTCCACATCATTCACTGTTGTAGGTAGTTGACTCAATGCAGGCGTGCCTTTAGATACCGAACCCTGCAATTGAGAAACATGAAAAGTAGGATGAATGGACACTCCATCGGGAAATCCTAATATATACGCCACCTTATTCACCTTCTTCACGATCGGAAAAGGTCCATAGTACAGAGGAGCTAGCATCTGGTTGGCTCGTCGTTGTAGCGAGTGTTGTCTGTAAGGTTGCATCTTAACATATACCCACTGTCCTTCTTCAAACTCCCGATCCGAGCGTTTCTTATCTTCCTGTAACTTCATCCTCTGTTTTGCTCTGTTCAGGTGAAATTTGACAATCTATAGCGACGCCTCCCTCTCCTGAAACATTTGATCCATTCCTACATCCTTAGAATCTCCTGCCACATATGGCACATACACAGGGTTGTTCCTATAGTTTTATAGGCCCGGGGCGAAATTAAAAAAAAGGGCCCCAATAAATTGACAATATATTTAATTTTACATATTTGTATGAAACATAAATGACTCAAT
>JAOSBP010000003.1:24739012-24758690 GCA_027563825.1 Erythroxylum mucronatum
TCATTCTCTTCAGTCAAAAATTACACAATAAATATGCTCAGAAAGATCACAATGTTATCTACAACTTTCATGAACAATCCGAAATCAAATTCACTTGCTAACTAGGTCAAACAATTCACCAAAGCATCTGCCCACTGAAATTTCCCAATATGAACAGTACATTTCAAATCAGTATATCTCCTAGCACCAATGTCAAAAAAATCACTACCTTATATCACTGGAAAGATAAGATTTCATACTTCAATTTTCATGAGGACTCAAAATCCAATTCCATCCCTAACAAGTTCAAAACCGTTATGCAAGTTTCTGCTGAGCAGGACAGTTAATAACCTAATGCAGGTTCAGTGTTTGAAAACTCATAACTCCCAAATCTGATCTCCAAAAATTACATGCTATATACCATTTTCAAGATATTTGTTTCCTCTACAACTCTTCAGAAGATCACTCTAGCTAATTCAATTCACAAAAATTGCTAAAATTGCTTCCAATCAGAATGTGCACCAAATCCACACTTAGTCTAGGTTTCCACAAATTGCAACAAAACCAGTCAACGTTCCACAGTGCATATCGCCTAATATACAGATCAAAAAATTGAAAAATCAGTGGGAATGGAAAGCTAACTTAATAGGCTTCAACTTTCATTTAAACCATTTTCCCTAATTCCTTCTCAATTAATTTAGAAAAATCATCAAAACACTTAGGTCATTAGGTTCGGTTACTATTCACAGCAATTATAATAGTAACTTTCCAAGCCAAAATTCAACCTCTTATGGCTAGAATTAGACAACACCTATTTCACACAAAAATGTAGCCAACAAGCTAAAGTTTCATTTGGCATAAACCTCACCTCATTGGTATATCTAGTTATGCTCAAAACAGTACAGTAGGTCAAACTCACATTTTCAGCTTTACTACTCAAATACATTTCCTATCATGCAAATTCCAATTCTACTACCATAAGCATCCCAATTGGACACTAAATCAGTCCCTAACTCATTCCTATATTCACTTAGACCAATAGGCAAAATTTTGCAGCATTAAACTCTTAATTGCTATGCAAGATGAGTCATCAATATTCAATCCAAAATCAAGTTAAAACACTTCCAATCATACTACTTTCAAGTCATACTTAAACCTAGCCTTATACCCACCAATTCAAACAATAAGTGTCATCAAATTAATGCATTAAGAAACACAATAATTGTACCATAACTCCAATTGAATGCCTCTAACACCTATGATTCATTAAATGCATAATCAAAGCATAATTAAAACTTAACAATACAACTTACCTAATTAGCTTCCAATCTTCAATTCTCTTCAATTCTTTCTTTGCTATTCTCTCTAACACCTTCTTCTAACACCATGCAAGTGTAAGGTCTCCATGGCAAGAAACTAACTTGGTTACAAGAAGAAGAACTCTTGAGTTTTGGAGGAAGGAAGGAGAAATCGATGGAGATATCAAAATGGAAAGTAGGTTTCGGTTGAAAATGAATTTTAAGCAACCAAGTGATCTTTTCCTTCTTTTCTTAAGGCAATAACCGAGAGAGGGAAATGAGCATAGGACAAAACCATTTAATTCAATAGGACAAGTGTCAATTTGGTGAAGAAGGAGACAAATAAGTAATAAGACAAAATAGAAATAAAACAAAATGATGGATAGGATTTAGAAATTCTACTGGAATCTGACCCATTCTAGTCCAATGGCCCTCATTTCAATCCCAAAATAATATACCCAATATTGTCGTGCCATTGGATAGAAATTTTCGCTACCGAAAATCGACCGGTTCGCCACTTGGTGATTTTTTCAGTCCGGGAATTTTCTCCGGAAAATTCCAGAAAAATTCCCAAAAATCTCTTAAAATGGGAAACACACTATGGCTCACTCAAAATAATTTTTCAAACACAATAACCACGTAAATCACCATCAAATTGCATTAGGCACAAAAACCGGGAATGTCATGTATGCATGTACAGTTATTTCATGTGCACATACTTCACTGTGTCCCAATTCTAGTATGCATGAGCAGTCCTAATAAATCCCAATCCATCTCAATTCTATGTCACAATTACCCCTTTAAGTAGGGGGTGGGATGTTACATTGTAGCCTAGGAAGACACACTTTGAAGTATGAAAATCAAATTTGTAAGTAGAATAGTAACGGTGATAGGGAAAACAACTGCAGCCAAAAGGTTTGAGATGCATGTAATTCGGTTTCTTGTGATACAATCTTTCAAAAGGTGATTGATTATGAAGTGTGGGTGAGGGTAAGTTGTTGATAAGGTAGGTTGCAGTAGAGAAGGCTTTAAGCCATAGGGTTAAGGGTATATGGGCATAAGGGTTAAGGGCATATGGGCATGAGAGTGCGTAGGCTGATGTTTCCCCTGAAAATTAGGCTGTGAGTTGTGAGATTTCTAATTGGACTGTGTACCTTGCCATGATTGATCAAAACGCTTGTAGCATTTTAGTGCATCATGTCCTGGTTTCTGGCATAGCTGGCAGAAAATTCGAGGATTGCCAGACCATCTTCCTCCTCTACCACGACCTCCTTTGCCTCTAGAGCTAGTACGTCCTCCCTGATTGTTGTTTTTGGGCTGATTGCTATAGTTAGCAAAATTTGCAACAGGTGCTAGAATATTGGTGTGAGAAGTAGTATTTAATTGTTCCAGTTGAGTTTCATGCATCATTAAGAAATATTGTGCTTCTTAAAGAGTGGATAAAGTCATAGTATGAGTTAAAAGGACAACCATAAGGTCATATTCATGCCCTAAACCATTTAGTGCACTAAGAATAAGCTCTTGTTCAGTTACAGCATATCCTGCCAAGATAAGTGCATCTCCTATTGATTTAATTTTTTGCATATACTCACTAATTGTTAATGATCCTTTCTGAATAGTTGAAAGTTGTTGTTTCAGCTGCAGAACTCTCACCATTGAAGTTTGAGCATAGAGTTTCTCAAGAATTTGCCAAGCCTCAAGAGAAGTTTTAGATTGATTTACTTAGCCAATGACTTCCTCTCCTATTGTGGAGAGTAACCAACACAGAAGAAGTTGATCTGATCTGTGCCAGGTAGGGGTGAGCATTCGGGTAATTCGGGCCGGATTTTTACTGTTTGGACCCGGCCCGAATTACCCGAAATTTTTTCCCTTACCCGACCCGAACCTGAATTTTCAATTACCCGAACTTACCCGACCCGATTTACCCGAATTATCAATTTACCTGGCCCGAACTTACCCGATTTACCCGAATTATCCCGGCCCGATTTACCCGAATTACCCTATTTCATATTTTTTAAAACCTAATTCGGGTAATCGAGCCGGCCCAAATTTTTTTCCCTTACCCGTCCCGGCCCGAAAATAATTCGGGTAATACCCGGGCCGGCCCGAATTACCCGAATTTTAGAATTTCCTTACCCGAAGGCCCGGCCTGAATAATGCTCACCCTTAGTGCCAGGCACGGTAATCTGGATTTATTTGAGCAGCAGTTGATGATGACTTTGAGGAGAACTGCTGAGGAGGAGCAACATCTGCAGAGATGAAAACATCAAACTCAAGAGCTCGAATGGCAGCCAAAACTTGAGCTCGCCAGTGAATAAAGTTTTTCCTGTCTAGTTTGATGGAAAGATTGAAATTGAGTATTTTGGCAAAAACTGAAAAATCAAGAGAGGTGCCATGAGTTTGTGTTAGCTGTGTTGAAGGATGATTTGTAGAAGATGACTGATTGGTTATGTCGGCCATTTAGACGTTTGTCTAGAGAGGCTCTGATACCATGAAAATGAATGAGAATTGAAAATTAACAAGACTTTTGTATAATTTCTATATTGGGTTTTTCTATTTTCGAAAGTTTGTATATGGAGACCATTATATACAGATGTTTTACAAGCAGCTCTGACAACTCTATGGAATAAATTGTTACAACATAAATTTGTTATAATCGTATCTATCTTCTAGAATATTTCTTGTCTGTGCTCTCCTAGGTGTGGGTGCATATTAAGATCTGATGGTCCTCCTTTTATTGGACCTTTTTGTTGTGTTTTTGGGCTTGACCTCATATCAGCTGCTGGTGGTTCACACTCGAGTCTTGGCAGATGACTTTGTGAATTTGGTAAAGTCCTCCTCGTAACATGATCTAGCTTCAAGCTCTAGCCCATCACCCTGAAGTTGATTTAAGGTGATCGTGCTCTTGTCTAGGTGAGCGGACAATCGAAGTTGGTCTGTATCCACGTTTTGGGTTTATCACATTTCGTGAACTTTGTATCGTATCGGTTTTAAGAATGACTCCAATTGTAACTTTTAGTGATGGCATGGAAAATAAGTCATAATGGAAATCTCTATATATATATATAAAAAACTGTCTTCCCTCGGGCTATAAGATGTTCAGAAGCTCTTGATATTATCCAAAGAGCTGGGATCACCAAGTATAAGACACTCATAATGTAAGACCCTGTTTTATGTTTTAGATCCATTGGATGAGGGTTTAAGCCATTCATTTTGTTACATTAGAACATACCTTCGGATATGATGAAAAGACTCTTAAAAAGGCTTTGATGAACTGGACTGCATATGATGATTAACAGCTTATCACATTGAAGGGCAGGTACGACTATAGTTTCAATGCCTCCGCCAATTCGAAAATCTTGGCTTGAACGCGCATCGTCTGCAGTGTTGGGACTCGAGGGCAACAATATCATCTTCTTAGTCCATCTCTATTAGGAAAAGATTTTTTCAAACATGCCTTGCGATAAAGGACTCATCTCAGTAGAAGCGAAGGCGTTGGAGATGCCTATATTGTAGGTGAATCGCTGGATGTTGGTGGTTCCTGTAGCACTCGACTGACCATTGAACGTGCCTAAGGTGATTGAGTGTTTCAAGATAGATATCACGCCGTTTCACTCTGATTCCTTGGGGCAAAGGTGGTCCTCTTAGTCGTATCGAATGCCTTAGCAAGCCGAATAACTTTATTCAGGTTTGCAAGATAGTCTCTTAAAGAGTACCTATTTGCTTTAATTTACAAAGTTCAGCAAAAACATTCTGAAGTCATGAACATTCCATACCTTCTGATTAACCCATCATTTAGTTTATCGTATCATAAACGGCCTGAAATCTTTTGTCCCTATTTTTGTATACCTATCCTATCCCATTAGATCCAAGTCATCCATTTATGTGAGTCTAAGGTAGGTACACAAAGACGGGGCTAGAGGGATTGGCGGAGACATTGAAACCACAGCTGTACATAGCTCTTCAATGTTGTGATAAGCTGTCAATCATCATAAGATAAACAGCCTATTCCATCAAACCCTTTTTAACGGCCCATTTTATTAAACCCTTTATTTACTTTATCCCAATTTCTTTTAAAATCTTTTAAAATTTATTACTTTTTGCGGACTGAAGTATCTGCTTAAGCAAGTAAAATAAATGTCTAACACCGTCTCCCTTCTATGATTCGACCCCTTAATACATTCTTTGGTTAGGACGTGTCCCATGCTACTCGAGTGAGAGCATAAGTTAGTGATGCTTTATAGTTTTAGCTCCTACACCTCGTATCGTTTATATCTTTTCCTAATAAAAGGTACCAAAAAATTCAGCAATACTCTCTGGTTATAATGTTATACCTTATAGGCCCAACGTCTTTCAAGGAATAAGTAGGTCTACTACGTGAACTTTGCCCACTACTTGAAACAATAGTCTTGATATTTTAATTAAAGAACTCAAGGATAAAAGAAAAGAAATTTATCTCTAGTTCAGGGTAAAAGATGGTTTTGAATTTGATAGCCTAAAGAGGCAGTAATTTCAGTTTGAAAGCAGTTAGACAAACCAATGATATTTAAGCTAGCTAATTTACATATGTGACAAACGCGAAAAGCTATGATCAAAAGGTGAAGGTGAGATGAATCTCCATTAATGTTTGAGATTAAGAGATTTTTCACTCTTTTTTGAAACTTTAAAGTCTAGGTGCCTAAAATATCATTAGATATATGATATATAAAATTCTTTATAATTTGTATTGAGACAAAGTATGATTTACACTTACACAGATGGTATTATCATTTTTCATAAAAACTATAACTTATTTTAAATGCGTCATAATAACTTTTACTTTAAGTGTTAGTGTTAAATATACTTATGGTTAGAATAGTTTGTATTAACCAATGATATTCTTTCTATTCAATTAATATTTTCCCATTTAAAAGAGTATGTCGTGCTTATCTATAATTATGGTATTGAATAAATAGATTACTAGTATAACTTATATTATAGTATAACTTATATTAAGGTATAATACACTTTATACTTAAAGATAACATTCTCATTTTTTTTTCTGAAGTTGTTACTTATTTTAAATGCATCCTAGTAACTTTCGCCTATAGATGTGATGTTGAATATACTAAGTGCAAGTATAGTTTATATTAAGGCTTGATATTCTTTTCACTTAATCACTATATTCCCATTTTTAAGTGTAAATGTAACTTATTTGTAATCAATGGTAGTTTTTTTTAACTAGCACCTTATTGGTGGTTTGCATTAGCATTATTTCTAATCCTCCATCTTCTTTAGGCACTTATATTTTATGTTAGCATAAGGATTCTTATGTGGTAATTCCTCTGACATGTTGTTCCCCCACTCCCCACTTCTGACATACTTTGCCTCCATTAGTCCGACGACAACCTTTCTTAAACCAAACTTAGACTAAAAACAAAACAACATGACTAAAGAAACACCTAAACTTGAGCTAAATACACTGACAAAAAAATACAAAATATCCTAAAATTGAGCCCATCTACAGTAACATTGGATTCAACTGAATTCCCATCACTGAATGGAGCAATTAAGACTAAAGCACAGAATAACAACACCAAAACAACTTGGTCTTTAGTGGTTAGAGAATCCGGAAATTTAGGAAAATGTAGGTAGATTGAGACCAAATCAAAAGAACCTATATTTGCTCCATTAGAGGTTCTGAAAAAGGGTGCTTTGAAATGGAGCTCTTTAGTAGTGAGATTCTTTCTTAAAATAATGCTAGCATTTCCTGTAGTGAATAGATGGCTAATGTAGCTTGGAGAAATATGGAATTGATTGGTGTGATGGTCAATGAAGATGAATTATTCATTTTTAAGTTTAACAATGAGGAGAATGCATAGAAAATAGTTGAATCTGGCCCCTAGCGTATCCAGGGCCATCCCATTATGTTAAAAAAGTGACAACTTGGAGTGACAATGGACAGAAAGAAGTTTGATATAGTTCCCATGCAAGCCTTTGGGAATAGATGAGAATATAACTTTAATGAGAAGAGTAGGATTTTCTAAAGTTTGCGTAGATGTTGATATCATTAGGCAATTATACGAAAATCTAAAGATAATGAAGCTAATGGAAGATGGGAAATTGGTAGAGGACACTATGAGAGTTTCATATATGTGGAAACTAAGAAGGAAAGAGGAGAAAAGGAGTGGAGAGAAAAAGAAAAACAGGATAATACTAAGTGAAAAAAATGAAGAAGCAGATAAGATGGAGGAACACACAAAAAACATGGATACACAATTCAACAAAGTGAAATAGATCAAGTAAGAAAGGAGAAGCAACCATTAGGAAAAGGGGTCTTGAATGAAGTACAAAAGGAGGGGGAGATTGCAGACTAGGTGTAAGAAGAAGGCACCAAAACACCAATTTGGGAGAGAGGGGAAACATCAGGAGCAAAAGTAAATATGGTAGAAACCCTACTAAGGGATGGAAGGAAGTATAGGAGAAGAAGATTAGGGAAAAAGAAGAAATGATAAAGGGAGAAATATGGAATATTATGGTACTAAATAGTATTAATAAGCAACTTGCTATGAAAGAGTATATTAAGAAAAGCCAGGCTAATTTTGTTGGTTTGTTAGAAACCAAAATAAAGGAGGAGAATCGGGGGAAGTGCATATGGTTTATTGGCAAAGAATGGAAGATGATATCAAATCATTCAAGTCATTCGACCAGGAGAGTGGTAATTCGCTACAATTCCTCAAAGATTGAAGTGACCATTTGGAAATACACTGATCAAGTGATACATTAGGTGATAAGTATAAAGAATGTTAGTAGAAGTATGGTAATTTTAGTAATGTATACTGCCAATTTTGGTTTCCAAAGAACACTCCTTGGGGAGGACATTATCAAAGCTAACAAAAATATGAAGTTACCTTTGAACTATTGCAAGATATTTTAATTGTGTTTTGTATCAAATCAAGTTTAAGGTGCCAAGAGATGGACTTAATAGAATGGAATAGAACTACAGAAGTTGATTCTCGTAACTGTATTGGTAGATTTGAATGGAATAGGGAGCTTGTACACATGGAATAATAAGTGTTTAGGGGAGTGGTTTCTTATGAAAAAAATTTGATTGGTGTTTTGTTAATGAAAAGTGGTTGCAGAATCATCTATTGAGTATTGTAAATTATGAAGATCCAACAGTGTCATATCATTGCCCTATATTGATTAATCTAGCATGTCAAGAGGCAACTAGGAAGAGCCCATTTAGGGTGTTTATCCACTTGATGAGTCACCTAAATTTCAGAATAATAGTGAGGGAAGGGATGAAGATAAGGGTGACTGGAACTAAATCCTATAAGATAACAATGAAGCTAAAGGAAGTAAAGGAAAGGCTGAAAACTCTCAGTAGAAAACGTCTGATAATAAACCAAGAGGAGAAGCAATGAGCCTTGAAGAATAGGAATGCCAGAAAAGAATAATGCAAAAAACTAGAAGATCAAATACTGAGACAGAAAGAAGCTGAATTGATTAGAAAATACAATAATGAATTGGAAAGTTATGAAAGTCTGATGAGACAAAAGTCTAGGATGGTATGGCTAAAAGATGGTGAGAGATGTTCCAAATACAACATGAATTGATAAAAGCAAGGACAAAAAAGAATAACATTAATGTACAAATGGATGAAAATGGAACATAAGTCTAAGGCCAAAAGAACTTGCAGTAATTCATTTATAAACATTTCAGTGAGCAATTTGAGCAAAGTGGGGAATGTTAAAACAATTCCAAAAACAATCTCAAGAAGGATCAAGCAAACTTCATAATAAGAAAAAGAAGAATTAGTAAGGGAAGTGAAAGAAGAAGAAATCACGCAAGCATTTTTCTCAATGAATCTAGATAAAGCACTTGGAACATATGGGCTCAATGGAAGGAAGTGACTGAAGCAGTTAAAGAATTCTTTTAAAGTGGTAGAATACTGAAGGAATGGAGTAAAATTTATGTATGCCTTATTCCCAAACTCACTAATATGAGCAAGATGGAGGAGTATAGACTGATAACTTATTGCAATGTCCTTTACAAGCTAATCACAAAAACAATTGCAAATAAGCTAAAGAATAGCTTGAAGAGCATCATTAACCCCTTTCAGAGTGCCTTTGTAGAAGGAAGGACAATAGGAAATAACATATTTCTTAGCCAAGAATTGTTAAAAGGGTACAATATCAAGTCAAGCATGAGGAATTGCACAATTAAAGTGGACCTAGATAAAGGGCCTATCCAAATCAATAGACAATTTTTATCAGCTTGAAAATCTAATATAACAAAATCAACAAGAATAATAAATTTATCCACTTTTACCAACACAACTTTTACAACTCTATATGGCCTCGTGATGGATTGATCTGTAAGTTAAATTAGCATGGATGTTGGCTTGACTTCTCCTAGTCCTAATTTCTTGAATATAGACAAAGGTATTAAGTTAATTCTTACACCTAAATCATATAAGTATTTAGAAAATTCAAAGTCACCAATAACATATAGAATCGTAAACTCCCTAGATCTTATAGTTTTGAAGGCATCGTGCTTGAAATTATCGAACTAGAATTCTCCGTTAAAGTGACCGTTTGATTGTCCTCTCAAGTGCAGTTGTGTGTCAGTATGTCCTTAAGAAATTTCACATACTTGGGCATGCACTCCAAAGCTACCACTAATGACAAGTTGATCTGAAGCTTCTTCAGTTTCTCTAAAAACTTAAAAAACTGAGTGTCTACCTGATGTTATCTCACCCTTTGTGGATACGGAAGTTTAGGCTTGTAGGGTGGTGGTGACATATAAGGCCTCTCTTCTTCTTTCTCTTCTTGAATCTCCTTCCCTTTTCCCTTTTCTTGGCTATCCTTTTGCACACTTGGTTCCTCCATCTGCTTTCCACTTCGAAGTGTGATAGCCTTAAGTTGTTCCTTTGGGTTAGCCTCAGCATTGCTTAGTAGGATTCCTGCACTTATAGAGGATAAAGCGTTAGCAAGTTGATTTACCTGTGCCTCCAAGTTGTGGATGGATGAGGCATGGTTCTTCACGATCTGATCAAACTTTTCCTTAATCATCTTTTGACTTTCCTCCTGGCTAAAAAAACATCCTCTTTTAGTTATCTTCTTGATTTGTCAGTCTGGACCCCAAAACGTCCATCAACTTGTCCATTTTGTTCTCCAAATAACCCTTAGCCTATACCTTTTCCACACGTTCTACATGGGAATTCACTGTTTTCTTTTTTAAATGGGTAAAGAGAATTCTTCTAAATGACTTTTTTTTTTGCCATGAGTGAATAGGAATTCTTAAAATCATCTAATGTTGCCAAGAGTCAAAAATAGCTCTTTGCAAATCTTGTTCAAGGTAAAAAAATAACCATAACAGAGTGTAACCCAATTAATTATCTCTATTACAAGAATTATACAACTCAAGAACTCTTTCTCTTGCTCACACTAATAAATAGTAACTCAATATGTGTTATATAATGCATACAAACACTCTCTATCCTTTTAAGACTCTTAGCAACTTTCTAGTATGGCTAACTGATTTTTCTGCAACTTATATGTGATATAATTATATTTAAAAACCTAAATGATCTTTCAAAATAAAAATAAGCCATTATAATAGCTAGTAACAATGACATTGGTTGGTTAATATGACATATTGATTGACTAATATATTAACTAATATGATAGACAAGCTTATGGTACATAGTTTTTTACTTTTTTTGATGTATTGATTGACAATATGTATATTGGTTAACCAATGTGTCTAGAAACAAGATATTGGTCGATCATACCTATGCTCTCAGTCAATATATCTTAAAACATATTACCAATGATTTTTTTGAAATATTTCTACTAATGTTTCTAGTTCTTTAAAGATCAAACCACATTCCTTTAACTAAAACTTGATCCAAATTATTTTGAAAGTTTTCATATGCTTGATTCCCTCCTTGTTTTTGGTTTTTGACTTGCATTATATATATACTTCACTTTACTTGTTTTCTTCAATTATTAATTACTTGATTTATTTTACCAAACAAAATTACTTGATTTATTCAATTGACTCTTTGCTCACTTTATCCTTCTATTGAATTTTATAATTCACATAGATACTATGATAATAGAGCTACTAATATAAAAATGGAGAGAAAAAAATCAAATGAAAATGACGGAGAGAATAACTTCTTTCTTTTAATCATAATTGACATATTTGTCCTTACAAATATCAGCATTCTTTATCTTAGTTAATATGGGTGGTGACGGATGACTATCGAAAATTGGTTGCAAATCTTATGGAGATGTACACAAAGTCTCTCTCTCTGCTTTATATGTTGGTATATGTAACTTATTTTGAGAAGTAGAGTTGACAAGAAGATCGATCAAAAGCTCAAAACCCTACAGTTGGGCTCTATATATAATATAAACTATCACAAATACCGGACCTCCCATTCTATCTCTCTTAAAGTTGTCTTTCTATTTCTTTATATATATACACACAGACACAACAAATAAGACCAAATGATTAGTGTATCAACCTCATGTCTGTTGTTCTTTACAACGCAAACTAGATGTGACCTATCTATCAAGCATGAGATAAGGTTAACGTATAAGATCACCGTCAACAACAAGAAGAAGAACAGGAAGTAGAGTCAAACAGCACCTGGGAAGCTAGTGTTTGTGGGGAATGTTGTATGGTTCAAGGCCACACCCACTTCTCAGAACACTGAATGTTTTGATTATTCATTAAACCATTAGTGTAGTCCTCGGACCAGGCTTCATTCCCCTCAGTAACTGCTTCCCCTTCTGCTTGTGGCTGAATACGCACACATAGGATCAACTTCATATGATTCTTCTTTCTGAGGTTTCTCAGGTGGGTTTTTTCTTTTTTCTTTTTCTATACATATACGCACTCATAGAATCAGATTTTTCAAGTTTTTTCCGGCTTATGGGGTTTTGTCTGATTATTAGAAACTATGTATCCCTTTAACTGCTGACAGATTGCCGTCATTATGATGGAACAGTTCAAGTGTCTGATGGGGAGAAAACAATTTCCATCATTGCGTCGCTTGTTTGTATACAAGTTTTTCAATCTGGGTTTATAATGGGTATGAGATTTTTGTCAGTGTTCTCTCCAAAGTTGAAACCTTTTGTTATCCGTCTACTTTTGGCATGATGGTTTGAAGGAACTGCCATGGCTGCTATAGTAGAGTAGTGTTCTCAATTTTCCGTATTTATAATTAAGCTTTCTCAAATCCTTCCACTATGGTCCGTTTGAGCTTCGGTTGGAATGAATTTGAACAAAATTCAAGAGAAGATTTACAATAAGTTAATGAGATAGAACACAAGCCTTTCACTATCTGGTAGTTTCGTCGCAGTCACTCTTTCACCTTTACCAATATTTTCCGATTTTTATTTATATTGATTATTAATCAACTGAGATTTCTAGTGGAAGCAGCACATTTGAGACCAACAATGTAGTGGACATGTATTGTATCGTATTGATTCTATTCTATTGCGGTCGCTTTCTCTTTATCAAAAGAAAGGTATCTTTCTACTCATATTCCTTAGAAATCTTCCTTTCCCTCCTTTTTTCTCGTTGACGCAATCTATATATATTATTTCACATATTCTTCCTCATCTATGTAAATCCAAAAGCAATTGGTAATGTTGGGGAAAAAGGCATTCTTTACCAATTTACTATTCTTCAAGCTATATATCGTTTGCATGGCCAATTTTAAGCATGACATCAAAATGCATGCTGTATTGTTAAAAATAGTACAAGAGCATGACTACAAATATAACTATGAATTCGTTCTTGAATATTTGGCTCTCTGATGGCCTTTCGGTACATAATAACATGTGCTCAAATTTGGGATAATAAGCCACTTGTAAGGTTCAAATCTCGAAGCTGCAATATATTTTTTGAATTCGAATCTTCTATTTAATATTATACTGTCAAATATCTAATGTCTAAAACGATGTTGTTTTAGACATTGGACAAGATTAAACATCTTAATATTGGACAACGTCAATTTAGGCATTGGACAAAGGTGGACATCTTAATATTGGACTGAGGGTCCTCAATGATATTATTTTACCCTAATATTGATGCTTGGGTTATTATTATAATTATTATACTTTTTGAGATTGCTATTGAAGCTGAAGTTGTTTTTATTAAGTTAATATGTAAGCTTCTTATTCAAAATTTTTAACAACTAAAGTAGTTTAATAAGCCAGCACGCAGTGAGTTATAATTATCTCCACACTGATTCAGTGATTTGTAGAATATATCCATGTATAGCAACATGTAGTCAAAGGTTAGGCAAGAAACATCTGGGATCAGAGTTTTCAAGATCAAAGTTATAGTTGGCAGGAGAAGTAATCTAAGAATATTTTCATCCTTAAACGTTAAAAAGTTTAAGAAAATGTAGTGGTGTGATGAAATGTATTAATCAAAGATAATAGAAAGCATGCATATTAAGAGATTAGTTTTGCATAATCTTTGTACATTTTGCCAAAAACTCAAGATATCCACATAGTTTTTAATATTTTTTGGTATTTACAACGTCATGTATGAACTGTTTGCCATGTACGTCTTTGGAGTTCTGAAAATTAATAAAATTTCTACGATACTGCAAAATAAAGTTTTGGGACCCAAGTAATCAGACATTAAAGCCTGAAAAATTGAAGGAAAGCTGGCATGATCTAATCGTCCTATATATATATATATATATAAATGCATCCGTCCCCGACAACTGAATAAACAAAATCTTTTTAAAACGAAAACAACTCAAGTTGATATATTTTTTGTGATCTTTATGTTCCTGTGCTTTCCGGGTTAGAAGCAGCAGAGGTTACAGACCCTTCAGCTTGAATTGCATCACAATGGAAAGTTGTTCATCGAAATTTATGCCATGCAATGCAAAGGCATTCAGAGGTTTACTTTGCGAGTCAGATCTTGATGATGCAAGTGAGGACAAGGATGATGAACGATGGATGAATGATGAACTTGGTCTAGATGAACAGCGACTCTTTTCACCTTAGATTGTTAGAAGCATAAAGAGCCTTTTTACTCGACGCTCGGTCTTCACTACTGTACATCAAATACTTTTGTTGAGCAAACGTATGTCAGCTTCCACCTGCAAGCAAGGCAGTTCTCGTTAATGGGTTTATCTATCCCCTGAAATGGGCAACACTTTATGTAAAGAAAGCTGATTTCCAAACTTCAAAGCCCTACCTTTTATGTGATACGAAGCTATTCCCAAAAATCGTTCAGTTATCTGAGAAGTGAGTCAGGGCTTGATTCCTGCACACCCCGAGACCCAGAGCTTCATTTATTATTATTACTGTCTAATTGAAATATATAGATTTAATTATTTTTCTATTATATTTGAAAATTTTTGTACTTTATGGTCGATGCTGGTGCATTGCCAATTTTTGAGTAAAAGACATTAATTTCTCCTGTGTGTTTTCTTGAATTTTAGAAAAAAAAATCTTTAAAAATTCATGTGGTCTTTGTTAATTTTTAACATTTTACATTAACAATCACGTAATTAAAAAATGTTTGGGATAGTAAATCACAAGGGGTATATATAAATCAAATTAATTAACTGATTTATATATTATTTATTAACATATAATAATATAAATTTTATTATTATTATTAACTATATATATAAATTAAGTATAATAATAAATTAAGTATTTTTTATAAAGTATAATAATAAATTAAGTATTTCTTTAAAATTTTATTTATTATATAATAAACAAATAAATGAGCAAATTTCTATTTTATTTATTATATATTTTTATAAATAATTAATTTTTTATTATTAAAAATTAAAATTATTCAAATTTGTTATTAGTTTATCATATTTATATCTTACAATTATATCATACCCTGAGAGCAACATTTATTATTATTGTCTAATTGAAATATAAGATACCCTGATCAGCATCCATTAGAGTCGATGCTGGTTCATTGCCAAAATTTGAGTAAAAGACGTTAAATTCTCCTTTTACTTTGGTGAATTTCATAATTTTTTTATTTTAAAAATCTCGTTACAAGTTCATAGTTACGAGTAAATGTTGCTTATACATTTGGTTTTGATTGTCCAGTCGTAACATACCCTTTTCCGATGAATTTGGGATATGGGTCAGTCCCTAGCTAGGATTGTGGATGACAAACTTAGTTTCCACGCTTTGTAAGCAACAATAAATGAATTAAGCTACTTTTGTACGGGATAAAGCCATATGAAAGAGCCTACAGTTCCTAATTATGAAGAATTAGGATTTAGGATTATATTAGAGTCCAAATCTTCTGTCCAATATTACTCTGTCTTATTTTGTCTCATTGAATCTTAGCTATTTATTTTGCGGGGTCCACACGAGCTTTATGCGGGACTCACGTAAATAAATAGCTAAAATTTATTAACACAATAACACATCGTAATATTAGAAAGAAGATTTGTAATCATTATATTATATCATAACGATGAAATATTGTTTTATGACAGATCAAAAGTAGAACAAGCCAAGTCTACGTTTCAAGTTCAAAAATTTATTCCCGTTCAGACTTTTAAACTTCTCTTTGCGTAGCGTGTCCATCCACGATCTCCATGCGCTTCACACGGTCACGAATATTTATAACCTACAACGACCAATGATTTTGCAAGAGAATAAAAGTGAAAAACAACCGCAACTTAAAACTCGATTAATAAATGTAAAAAAAAAACTCGATTAATAAATATATTCCCTCTAATTCATAATAAGTATCGTTTTAAAGAAATACACGTTTATTAAAAAAGTTAATGAAATGTCTAATATACCCTTATTAATTACATTCTAAAGTGCCTTGAAAATATAATCTGTGTAATCTGTGTAATTAAGATGTGAGAGAAATTAAAGGTTATTTTTAGAAGTAAAATTATAAACATGCATGCAAAGTCAAGAATGACACTTATTTTAAATAATTAAAATGTATCTAAAAAGACATTTATTATGAATCAGAAGGAGTACAACATTATATTTCGATTCTAGGAATTAAATTACCAACAATATCACTTGTGGCCAGTGATGAAGGTAGGTGGGGGTCAGTGGTGCACTGGGCCTCTTACCCCTAAGATTATTAAATAATTATATATATATATATATATATATATTAGGACGAGATTATTTAGAAGTTAGTAATGCACTGGGTCCCTTAAAATTTTAAAAATTAAATATTCGAGCCCCCATCTTAAACTCTTGGCTCCGTCACTAATTGTGGCAAAGTTATATCTCAACCCATAGCATTGCAAGCTCGCAAAATGTTCTACTACAGGGGCAATGGTGTTTAGTTTAGTGAATTAATTGAAAACGGCAACTACTAGTCTAGACTTCACAAATCACAACCAAACCAATTAAGACCAGTGTGGGGGTAATTGTTCTTTCCAGAGCCATCCAGTTTGCTCCGCAATTTATTATTTATTATTAAGATCTAATAAATTAGTACCTCAGTAATACGGATCCGTCTTAATATTTGGTTCAGATTATATAATCTTTACCACAAATTACAATTCTTTTAAGGCATGATCAGTCCAATGCCTTCATTTACTAATCATTCTAACAAGGAATTGAAGAGGTACTGCAACTTGGATCTGAAGTTATCTATGTAACAGATCTATTAAGAGAAGAATCTAATAATTTGTATTTCTGACGTAAGGATTCTAGGTGTGACTAAAGAAATCGTCACAGATGCTAAAGGTATTTTATACATAGAAAGTAAAACCAGATTCAATTGGTGTACAGTTCCTCATAGGCACTCTTGTACACCATCAAAATGTCATAATAGTCGATTCCCGTTTCTGTATTGCTTGATTTCGAGATGGCGAAAGCAGTTCAAAACAAGAAAACAGCTTAAGATTATTTCCTTTTTTTGGAAAGAAACAGCTTAAGAATTTGACATGCAGAAATTTTATTTTTTATAGTTTTCAATAAAAGACATACAAGCAGACCCTTCAAGTGTACTCATATTACTTCCATTTCTTTTTTGTTAAAGGGAAGAAACGAAACAATTTACACTACAAGGCGAGGGATACAGATTCCCAACATATCCTCGAAGAGGAAAGGGTGGCACCCAATGGGTGTATGTACAAAATGGGTGGTTCCTAAATCCAAATGTGTTGCATAGTTCGCTAACCAGTCTGCGCATCTGTTACTCTCTCGATAGATGTGTCGATAGATTACAGTCCAGTTTCGAGTGAACAGCTCA
Source organism: Erythroxylum mucronatum (assembly GCA_027563825.1). Lineage (NCBI taxonomy): Eukaryota > Viridiplantae > Streptophyta > Magnoliopsida > Malpighiales > Erythroxylaceae > Erythroxylum > Erythroxylum mucronatum. Next base: position 24,756,526 of record JAOSBP010000003.1, read on the forward strand.
TGAATACTTTGAACTATGGGATTGAGAGCTAGAGAACGGCTTGCCGCAGATGATAGGAGATTGATCACCGCGATCGAGTCCACTTCGAGTTCGATCCGACGATAGCCTAGATTCCATGCGAGCGTGAGCCCGGTATACACTCCTCATAGTTCCGCAGTTACCGGTGAGCACGAGCCAAGATTCTGGCTAAAACCACGAAGCCAATTGCCTGCATTGTCCCGTATGATGCCGCCTATTATGGCAGAAGATGGGGACCGTTTGCAAGCTCCATCCGTGTTTAGCTTTTCCCGCCCAGTAGGAGGCTTGCACCAGCCAATAAGTTGCTCATATCGAGTCCGATGGCCAGGGCCTGCTCCACCTTGGCACATGGATGCCTGGTGTAATAGACCTGTATAAGACAAAATCATAGAAATTGGTGAGGACGGCCAATGAAACTAGTCATCAAAGAGCCTATTACGCCATGTCCATAGGAACCAACAACTAACACTAAACAGGATGGACCAGTCATGCCCAAACACTCGTCGGTGGTATTGAAGATTTGTGGTGATCCATTCTCGGGCCGACAGACAGAAGAACTCAGTAGTGACTATTTGCGGTGGAAATGAGCTCCATACTTGTTGGGTTTTGCCGCAGTCTCGCACAGTATGCTATGAGGATTCCTCAAGGCCACAGTGATACCATGCTCCATCTGTAGTGAGGTGCCTTCGAACTCGATGCAGATTTGTGTGTAGACGATCATGTGCTAGGAGCTAGAGAAAGGAGAGAATGCATTGAGGACCGTTCCACTGCCAGATAGCCTTCCAAGTACCATTATACGAGATTTCCTCTTGATCCATGAGCAAGGAGTATGTGGACGCGACTGTGAAGTGCCCCGTGTCAGAAATGCCCCAGATTAACTTATCCTGTCTTAGATGAGTCTTCGGGGGTAAAATACCAGCAAGTGACCTGCATATTGACATCGGGACACAAGATTGCAAAGTGTCCCAATTCCAATTACCATCATTGTCCATAAAGTGGTTAACATTGAGGTTACGAGAAGAATCAAGAATAGGCGTGGTGGTGTGGGCAATAAGAGGGCCCATCGAACCAACCCACTGGTCCAGTCAAAATCGAGTCCTAGTGCCATCTCCAATTCTCCACCTCAGGCCCTGGAGCACTATATGCCAAGTGGCTTTTATACTCTTCCAGATCATAGATCCTCCAATGGTGTCAATAGAATTAGGGAGTTTGGTGGCATCAAATTTATACTTCGTCGAGAGAATTTGAACCCATAGGGCGTTAGGCTTGTCAATCAAGGACCATCCTAGTTTTGCTAAGAAGGCATCGTTGGTCTCGCGAATTTTCTGAATGCCAAGACCCCCCAGCTCCTTAGGTTTGCAGACTGACTCCTAATTAACTAAATGAATCCGCTTAGTGCCTGTATATGAGCCCTATAAGAATTGTCGCATTAATTTCTCCAGTTCATCACAAATGTTGCGGGGCAGCCATACCGTTTGCATAGTATAAATGGGGAGGGCCGCAATGACTGATTGCATTAAAATGGTGTGGCCCGCAAAGGACAGAAGGTTGGTTAACCAGTCGGATAAGCGTTGATGAACTTTGTCCAGTATGTACTGATATGTTTGTTTGTTCACCCGTTCATGTAGCAGCGAAACTCCCAGATAATGTTTGAGGTCCTTCGTTCGTTGGAAACCGAGGGGGCTGCTTAGATAGAGGGCAGTGTGAGGGCAGATATTTATGGAGAAATAGCACCTCGATTTAGCGTGGCTAACTAGTTGACCTGAAGCATCACAGAAGGAGGATAACGTATCCCGAATAATGTCCACTAGGGCAATCGAAGCTTCGGAGAACAGGATGAGGTCATCAGCAAAAAACAGGTGAGATATGGTAAGGCCATTGGTGCTTAACCTAATAGGCTTCCAATGACCTTGTGTCACTGCACGAGAGATAGATTGTCCGAGACGTTCCATACACAGGACAAATAAGTATGGCAAGATGGAGTCGCCTTGACGGATACCTCGGGAGGGCCGAAAAGCCTCGCTATGTAACGCCAAACTTTCGGAGCCTTTTTGTGTTGTACTATATTTTGAGATACTACTGTATATTGATATATACATATGGTTGTATATGAGTTCAAAGATGTATTTAAGTCATTTGGGTGTATA
>JAOSBP010000003.1:24764065-24777206 GCA_027563825.1 Erythroxylum mucronatum
ATTAAAGCTCTCTAAATTCTATTCATTTATGTCACTAACAATCATTCTTACACATACACTAACATCCCCAATTTTTTCCAGATTCGAAAGAAAACTCTTTCATATCAAATTCAAAACACCTTCATAACAGTCTATTAATTATACCTAAATTATACCCCAATTCCTCATCAATTTCATCTCAATTTCCAGCTCAAAATCATTCATTTAACATCTCATAAACTATTGCTTGTCATACATGTTAAACAGAACAAAAACTACCATTCATGCATCATTTTCCCATCACACATTTAATAACAATATTTCAATCAATCTATCCCTAATTCAGTCATCATCAAGTTCTATTATTTTATATCACAAGAGATAAGTATTTTACCTTCTTAATCAGCTTAAATACCTACTTAATTATCAAGCTAACCTAGCCTTCCATGCATGCAAATATAATTCCAAGAACAAGATAGGAGTAGAATGATTTTAGCAAGGGAAAAGAGATGGTAACAAATTACAACTATGTTTGTGCAGGATCTTGTATGGATTATGGAGTGACGATGTAACGCCGGACTTTCGGAGCCCTTTTGTGTTGTATTGTATTTTGAGATATTACTGTATATTGATTTATACATATGGTTATATATGAGTTCAAAGATGCATTTAAGTCATTTGGGTGTATATGTTAATGATTTATAATATTATATTCCCTTACATGAACGTGGAATTCACCGGTAATGCGAAATCTTGGAGATTTTCGATATATGAGCTTTTAAAGTGGATAAAACCAAGTCCATTGGATGGAAATGACCATGGTGGTTAAATTAAATAAATTCTAATGCCATAGAGGGGATTAGACATTATTTATAGACTCATGGGACACTTAGAAAGCTTAATTGGAAAAGTTGATGTATATAAGGGTTTATTTGCAAATTCTCAAAAGTTAAAGGACTTAAATGTAATTTTTCAATTCTTGGAGGACCAATTCGTAATTTTATAAAGTTAAAGGGCTTAATTATAATTTTCAAAAGTTCAGGGACCAAAATGAAAATAACAGTTTTGGTGATTCCCAAATTTTGGGCTTAATTGCAAATTTAGGAAAAGTTTGGAGGGTATAATAGTAATTTCATATAACTAAAGGCAAATTGATAAGTTCACCATGTTTGTTCAAAGAAGAGTCAAATTCTAGACCCTTTTACATGGTGTGGCCGTGCAACCCCTTAATTTAGACATTAAAACACTGTTTTAATTAAAAGAGAAGAGAAGGAGAAGAGAGGAGAAAGAAGCAAATTTCGACCCTCACCTATTTTCCACCAAGTTTCTGATTCTTCAACCGCAATCAAGGTGTTGTAAGATAATTTTGGGTCAAGGAACTCAAATCTATCATTAGATTTGAGAAATTCTCAAAGGATTGGAAGATAACACCAAAGCAAGATTTAGGCAAAATTTGTCTCATCTCTCTCTACATTAGGATTTTGAGTTTGGTGTTAAGATATGTTGTTTTCCATGCTTGATTATGCATGAAACATGGTTTACATGAATGAAATGTGTCATGGAGAGGGTTCTTTAAGTCAAAAACGAAATTGTCCCCTTTAGGTGAAAGTTCATGAATTTTTGAATATCTTTTGAAATTGATGGTCTAAATGAATTCTAGGGTGTTAATTATACATATATGATGTGAATTAATGATGAAGAATAAGAAGATGTGTGTTGGTTAAGTTGAGGACAAAATGATGGAAAAGAGGTGGATTAATGTAATGAGTTGTACAACTAATAAAATGAAGCTTAAATGAAGGAAATTGGTTAGAATGCAGTAGTGGAATGCGTCATTGATTGGAAGTGTTACTATATGGCATGATAGGAGCAAGAATTATTATGATAAATTCTTGGAAATGTGATTTGAAAATCATGCACATTAGGTGTTTGTTAAAATGCCTAAGTGAACTTGGCTTAGGATTTAAGGCTTTGTAATGGTATGCTTTTGAAAATTCTTTCATGTTTACTTAAAGTGAACTTGAATTGTTGTTTAGGTTGATGAGTAATGACCAAATGTGTTTGGATAAAGATGGGCTTAATTATGTTTTGAAATGAGTAGGTATTGGATTAAAGGCGTTAAATGCCTTAGAAAATGCAAAAGAAAAACTAATGTGGCTAGTAAGGAAGTAACCATGTGAGGAATTAAAGTGGGGAATCCTATAGCTCAAAGGGAATGATATGATGTTTTATACACTTATGTGATGGTGTATACTTATAACATTTATGTTAAGTAGTAATCTCATTGTATGTCTTTTATGTATAAAGGCTCGAGAGCTAGGAATCAAGGAGCTCGTATCGAGAATTTTTGAAGGCAAAGTAGTGCACACCCTCTTTTGAGATGAGTTAGGGAAACTATATTTCTTAAATAGGATTAGAACATCCTAAGACATCCATGATGACTTGTATGTGAATTTTGAACTTAGGCAACGTATAGTAGAATTGAATTTCAAATGGATGCTAATATGTTTAGGTATTTAATAAACGTCATTGTTTTGAATAACTATTCATTCGGAGTACAAAAGATAACTTTTATTGTGTGAAATAATGTTTCAACATGGTTTTTGAAGATGATATTTTTATTACATATTTTGATAAATGTTATTGTTTTTAACAAATCTGAGTTTAAAGTGCAAAGAATAATGCTTTATTTTATGAAACTACGTTTTTGAATAACTTACAAGAGATAACTTTTATTGCATGAAATAATGTTTTGGAATTTACATAAGCATAACCAAGTCATATATTTGTTCTCTTTGGCTTAAAGCCATGGTACAGTTTCATTTTATCGGTTGGACCAATAAATAAAAAATATAACGCTTTATTTGATTTTCGTACTTAATTTTTGTATATGATTTTGATGATTGGTGAGGAGACGATTGAGCAATCATGTGCTGAGTACAATTGATTAAGTGACCCCCGTACCTTTGACACTGGTACATTAAAATCGAGTCACCGTATCAACACCTTTCTATGGGACTCGCGGGTGATTCCACACCTAGGGTCTGGACACTGACGAGGTCATCACCAAGGGTCATGACGCTCTTGTCGACAGTAGTCCGAACTCACAACGGATGAAAGTCGAGCCAACATCGAGGATCTGTAGGTGTGCACATTAGTTTGGCCGACTAGTGGTGTCACACATGATTATTTTGACGTATTCTGAAGATTGTTTTCTGACGAGATTTGATTGATACATATGATGTTTTTACGCTTTTGTGTACTGGAACTGGGACCTATGTTCACTGGATGAGTGAGTAAACAGGCTAGGCCTATGGTTCCTAACCAGTATACATTGAGTCATAGGCTGGGTCTATGTTTTTTCTATGTGAGATATATTCACTTCATAGGTTATCTACATCGTTTTGGTATGATCGAATTTTATTTGTGTTATATGACATTCCTACTCATTGAGTAACTAGTGTACTCACCCCCTCTGCTTTCCAACCATACAGGTTAATTAGTGAGCTTGAAGCTCTGTGTAGATTGTACGGTCTTTTGGCAGTTTCAGGATATTACCGCATGTGGGTAGTTTCGGCTTTGTACTTTAGTTGCATAGTGGCTCATGGACTGTTTTATTGTTTTACTGTTTTGTTACCTTGTTCATGTTGATATGTTTTATAATTTTCTAACTTAACTTTTAACTGTTTTGGTTGTTGTGAAAGATTTTATGTATGAACTTTTGATACTGTTGTTGAGATTGCCTTGAGTTGAGATTACCTGAAGTTGAGATTGCCTTGAGTGGACTTTAAAGTCCTGAAGTTGTGGTTGGATGTGAATATAGAAGTGTGTTTGAAATGGTTTGTAGGTTTTGGGATTTTTAAAGATACAGCCGTTGTGTTACCCAAACTTTTCAAAAAGAAGAATAGATATTCAGTTAGCCTTGCATAGTTAGATTAAGGATACCGTGAGTGTCCTTAGCCTGGTTATGCGGCGGTTGTCATAGGCCCGATATGGTACTGGGTTGTGACAATTAATTAAGGCCTAAAGCGGACAATATCTGTGAGCGGGTGATCTAGGTTGTTACACGCTAAGCTCCCCATTCCAACGTACTTGGAAAGAAACCGAGGAAATGCACTTCATAATGAGGTTAATCAGGGACTCGGGAATGCCGACATCGAATAAAGTTTCTTGAATGAAATCTCATGACAGTCGATCATATTCCAATTTTTATTTACAGGCAGCTTAGCTGAACAAACCAAACCAACGAGTTTAGGACCTAAACTTTTACTTTATTGACTAAAATGGGCACAACATAAAACAACAAAGTGAAAAAGAAAAAAGATGGATAAATTGAGCATCTAATCACTTATCCTCATATTTCCCACCCTCTATAAGGTTAGAAATTTTAATTACTCCAAACAAGACTTTGATCGCAATATTTTAAACACATAATTCTTATAATATAAAATATAAATACGTATCTTAAACATTTGTTAAAATTGACATGCTACAAATCCCTTTCTAAATGAATTTTTTTTCTCTTAACTCCTTTTTGTTGATAGATGCTTTTGATGAATTAATTAACATATCTTAATCATAAATTTTAATATGTAGGAAAACTAATTTATATCATAATTTAATTCGGTACATTCATCACATAATTGAGTAAACGATCAAAATTATTTAAGTATTTAATTCTTAATTAAGCTTAACCATAATTAGCTAACTTAATATTAGACCATATTTGGACATTATTCCACTTGATCTAATTATAAGATAAACATAAAACTAATTATTATTGATCCTTAGATGACACACAAGAAGAATGTGAATTATATATTCACTTTTTGCCTATTCGTAAACTAATGAATGATTTATCTATTATAATAAATGATTGTAGCAAACTCACATATGATAATCACAATAATTGATGGAAGAGAGTAGAGAAGAAGGATAAAACCGATTTATAGTTGTTTAATCTAACAACCCTTGGTCTACGTCTACTCCCCAAGTTCTACATAGAAATTCATATCTTATTCCTTAAATGGGTAAAGAATATTCCTCTAGACAACATCTTTTTTGTCACGAGTGAAGAGGAATTCTTACAATCACCTTGTATTGCTATGGGTGAAGAGTAACCCTTTACAAATCTTATTTAAAGTAAAAATTAACCATCACAAAGTGTATCAAATCAAATTTCTTAATTATAACATCTAAACAACTTAAAAACATATTCTCTTTCTCACACCAATGAACAGTAGCTCAATATGTATTATATAATTCAAATATATACTCTTTACTCTCTTAAGGATCTTAGCAACTCTCTAATATGTCTAGCCAACTTCCCACAAATCATATGTGGTCTATCTATACTAAAAAAAACCTAAAAGATCTTTCAAAACAAAAAATTAGATATTACAACAATTAGTAATGGTGATATTTGAGAAAATAATTGATAATAAGTAAATTCCTCTTACGATAGTATAATATGTAATATATGCTCCTCTTTAATATGTGAATCATGAATGATTAAATTTTAGTATCATTATTCTGTCTTCATTTTTTTGTCAATAATAAAAGGGTATACAATATATAAACCTATAAATATAAAAAAAAACTTCTCTATCCCTTCATTTAAATATTCTATCACATGACCAAAGTGTACATACATATCTAGATGGACAAACGATTACAAAATACTTGAGTTATTTTTAAGATTTGATAAGTTAGTTGAGCATCACGAAAATATCAAAGATAATGAATTATAGGTGTTATGATTCTTAAACTTTTACCAAAAAATTAAAAAAGTTTGGTAATTACTAATGTCTCTTAATAACTCTATTATAAGTGTTGTTTTGTCCTTATCATTTGTAAATGGTAGTTTATATAATGAGGAGGCTAAGCAGAAATATATAGGTATTAATACTTCACAAAATCTTGTCTTAATCTTAACGAATAAAGATAGGAGTCAATATAAAGTTCTAAAGGGTTTCATAAATCCAAAGGCATGTTATAATCAAAAGAAACTTTTACATGTTATTACTACAAGAAGAAGTTGCATGTAAAAAGAAACTATAACTTTTCTAAAATGAATAAAATGATGAGAAAAATTAAAAGGTGAATGATAAGAATATCAGTACATTTATATTTGATTATTGATTCAATAGTATTCTACCATGCTACACTTAAAAATGATGTCTCCACTACATCCAAACTAGGAAATTATGGTACAATAGACAATACTAGTTATGCCTATACAATGGGTATTAGTAAAGTTTGTATTTAGACAAATGAAGGTTATATGTTGATTTTGAAAAATGTGTGACATGTTTGATTGTGTAAAATTTTTATTTTCACTTGTGCCTTAGATATAAATGGTTATTAGAACATATTTGGTACCTAAAGTTTAAGTATGTTTTTAAAAGGCCAGTAATGTTATTGGTTCTATACACTAATCATGAATCCAATCATTCTACAAGATTTAAGTGAAGATGATGAAAAATGACTTGAATTTAATTCAATATGGTTCTTAACTAGATTTATGGCATAAATAATCAATTTATATATGTAAGAAAGGATGGTAAATTTTGATAAAAAGGTTTCTCATTTCCTATATCAAATTTCTGATCTTAATTCCTTATGATATTTATTTATTTGGTAAGCAAAATAGAGTTTCTTTTAGTTTTTATTTGAAATAAACAAATTTGATTTCTAGACTTTACTTGAAGAAAGCCTAAGTCCTTAAACTTAGTCTTTTGTTAATTTAATCTTAAACTTCTTAAAAGATACCTTTTTCGTATGAATTTATATGAGTGTGTAATACGTGATTGCAAAAAAAAAACTTATTTCTATTGTTAAGAAAAGGTGAAAATGGTAATATAAGATTTAATGACAAGACACCTTTCAACTGTCTTTGTTCTCTTCTTCTCCCCACTTTTGTTGACTCCAAATCCACCTAATTAATTTTAGTCACTTATAACTATATCATCATTTTCCTTCAGAAAAACATAAACAATAATAAACTTATTTTGCGATCAATGAATTGCATGCACAGTATTAAAGTCTTACAACCTCTTTTTTGGAAAATATACTATATCTTTGATAACGATTAACTCTTTAACCTTATATAATGAACACTTTTGTGATTTTGATACTTTCTATCTCACTTTTCATTTATTATTTATGGGAACAATGACCTTTATAAAGGTCTTGATTTAGTAGAGTGAAAGATTAAAGCTTTGGGTTTTTAAGGCTTTAACTTATGGGCAATTATAGTTACTTGTAATGGTTGGTTTATATTTAGGTGTACAGATTTAAGGATTTGAGTGAGAAGGTTAATGATAGATTAGTTAGGTTTATGGTAGAATTCTTTTTCTTGCTTTATTATATTTTTTTTATATTTTCTTTCTTTTATAATAAAAAGGTTCCTTTAAGGAGACTTTTCTAATTCTGCTACTGATTTGATATATAATATGAAAATTGAAACCATACAAACGTTTTGAATTATTATTACATCAAATTTGGAAGATGCATGTTGCACGTCCTTAAATTTATTCCTAAATTTATACTTAAATGCTCATTGTTTATCATTTTAAGGTTAAAACTAAGGGAAAAAACAATTTCAAGGAATTTAATGTTCTTTTTAACAAAGTTTAAGGATTAAATATTTGTTTCCTAGCTATTTTTAAATTAACATAAAAAGAATTATCATGATTTAGTTTTATTCATTTGTGTGATCCCATTGATATAGAAACTTTGTAAGGTAATAGATGTTTTGTTAATTTGATAAATGATGTTTCATAAAAGGTATGGCCATTTGCTTTGAATATGAAAGATAGGTTCTTAAATATTTAAAAAGTTTATATCATTATGGAAAGAGAGAAATGTATCTCATTGAATTGTCTTCCTAATAACAACAACGGTGGATAAATAGTAAAGAAATTTGAAAAATATTGTTTAGGGCATATAATCAAATATAAAAAGGTAGTTCATGCCACTCTAGAGCATAATGGTGTGACTAAAGAAAAAGAAAAATACCATTTTAGAAAAGTCAGATGTATGTTAAAAATAGCTAATTTAGGGTGAATCTTAGTATAATTGATGGGCAATGGTGTTAGACGTATAGAGGGTCTGCCTCTATCATAAAAAATATTCCCAATTATAGTCGTAACATGAATATGATAGATCAACATGAATGGAGGTGTCATAGCTTTAAAAGATTTTTAATAAGTATACTTAAAGCCCTTTAAGGATCATTGCCCAGAAGTCACTTAATGAAAGTTGGTCTAGTTTCTAAATAGGTAACCCAAAGCTTTCTTTGTCCTCTTGTTAGCAATCAGACAAAGCTTAGAAACTATGGAAAGAATAAAAGAAATTCAAGCTACTATGATTTGTAAACTTTGTAATTAATACTTTGAAAGCATTATCCACCTGCCCCATATTTGCAACTTTTCCTTAGAATTATGGAGCCACTCTCTTTACTTATGGAAATTCTCATTTAATATCAATTTTAGACACATCTCATCTTATGGGCAAATCAATTTAGATTCACACACAAAGGTGACCTATGTCTTTTCAATATTTCCCTTATTTATCACGTGTTTGTGCATTATAAAAGGAAAGGAATTCCAGTATGTTTTAATGCATAAGTTAGCCTATTCAAACCTTTACTCTGACCTATTGTAAAGTACTAGATATATCATTCTTGTAAGTAATGATGTAGCCATATCATGGGAAATCATTAACTTGTAATCATTTTAGCTCTTTGGCTCGTAATCCTATCTAGTTTTGGCTTTACTACCTTTGTATTTAGTTACTTGTAAGTTTTATTGATGTGAGTTTGCTTTCTCCTAACAAGACTCTAGTTATATCTTGTATCTGGTTTTAGGTCCTCCTACCCCAAATTTGCTTTTCTACTTAATGTAGTTATTCTGTTCTTGAAAAACACTAAACTATAACAAGTTTGCAATTCAATAATTTCCCATAAGTTAAAGGCAAATAAACTTGCACAGAAGAGCTTTAGAGTCTCTAACTGAGGAAAACACTATTGAGATGAAGCTTAAGAATGATTTGAAGTCTTTAGACAAAACTTGAAGTTTGATGAGTGTGAGGCATATTCTGCATATATTGGTACTTATTCTTCTTAAACTTGAGAGGTTAATGGAAATTTACTAACTTTAAGATAATCACTACTTTCTAATTGTATTCCATTTGCAATTATAACTTCACTTACTAAAAAGTATGAACCTGATCAATGAATATCATATTCAGCATGTTGGAATGTTGAAATGTTCCTTTCTCTCCCAATTTCATTAACACAGTAGCTTAAACTAAGTTTAAAGATGGTTGTATCATTTTTGTTCTAAAGTTTAACCCCATAGGACCAGTTTATCACTTAGGACAGTTCTTAGCTTGACATTGCAATCTGTATAAACTTAGAATTAGTTCCATATGATGCTTGTATAGCTACATTGAAAGAGCATATGATCAAAGTTTTCAAGCAAGAGAATGCTAATTTCCATTATTATCCTAACTAATTTTGCCTATAGTTTTGAATCTCTTTTTGATTGCTAACTAAAGAATAAATGATCCTTTTTTTAGATTTTTATTAAACCAAACAAAATTTTTCCAAACGACAACTTGCTTTTAAACAAATATAAGTAAGACTTATTGGTGAAGAATTTATAATTATATCTCAAGCAAATGATTAAATCTCTCTATTTGGATCATGACTATAGTTTGGGATTGAATCTATGACTGCTAAGAAGCCTAAATGATAATAATGATACATTTCCTCCTTAATAATTTATTTAAATCTAGCTGGATAAGAATCGAATTATGAAGTATGTTGATTTTAGGAAGCAAATAGAGAGGACCCAAGTTTTTTAAAATTATCAAACCAAAAGTTACTCCTTTTCTAATTACCAATCTCCACTTTTATTTCTTTGGAGATAGAAGTTCTTAGCTTCAACATCTAATTAGTGGTCTATAAATTTTCAGGATTGATTTTCATATTCCAAAAGTTATCCCTTTTAAGGAAGTGTGTATCCATTGGACCCATAAAGATTTTTAATCATTAAGAGCCTCCATATTCTTTTAGTAAATAAAACTTTATTGGTGTCTCTTATGGATTTTATTCCAAGTTCTCCTTGATCCTTAAGTAGACATATCTCTTTCCAACTCATTTTGGCTATTAATGATTACTTTTTTTCTAAACCAGAGAAAGTTCTTAATGATCCTTTCAAAGGCTTTGATCAAGTTTTAAGGTAAGAAGAGATGAGACTCCAATATATAGAGAGGTTATTTAGAACCAAAGATATTAATTGGAGTCTCCTAGCATAACATAGAGTTTTTTTTTTCCAAGCCCCAATTCTTTTATGTGTAGAGTCAAACAGTGGTATACACTCTCTGTATATGAGTCTAATATTTGTGACAGTAACTCTATTAGTTTATGGCCAACAATTAATTAGTTGATTGTAGTTTTAGTGACATAATTATTTAAATGTATTTTCTAATCTATGAATATTTGTTTAATTAATTAATGTATAAAATAAAGTTAATGGAATAAATGTCCATTGAAAATAAAATTATGATGATTTCTTAACAATGAGATTTATATTACATTAATTTATTATTTGATCTAAATTGTTCTTAGTAATTATTCTATTAAGACTACATAATAATATAGCGTAAAAAGACTTTCACATATTATTTCTTGCTTATAAAGGAAGTAGTAGATGTTATAGACTAAAGTATAAAGATACTTAAACAAATAGATGAGTGCCTGTTAGAGAACAAATTTACTAAATAGACTAGATACGAGAATTTTATTTAGAACACTACTTATATTTTTATGGAAAATTTCATTATGATGATTGTATAAATGACCCTTTAACTTAAGATATCTAAAGTATCGCATATAGAGATTGCTATGTTTTGATACTATTTATAACCTATAATAGTCAAGATTATATAGCATGCACTATTTAGAGAAGGTGTAAGATAGGGCACCTAAGGAAATCATGTGGAGGTAAGAGAGTTCTTATGACTTATACACAAGTTATTAAGGATATATATGAAGGTGTAAAAACTAGAGTAAGGACAATAAGATGAGATACAGAGCATTTTTCTATAGATGTTAGGCTACACCAAGGCTCCTCTTTGAGCTCTTTTTTATTCGCAGTAGTGATTGATTAGCTTACCAAGAATATCCAAGGGGATGAGCCTTGGTGTATGTTGTTTGCTAATGACATTGCTTTAGTGGATAAGACAGAAGAGGGTGTGAATGTCAAGCTTAAACTTTAAAGGGATGCCTTAGAGTCGACGAGATTTAGATTGAGTAGGATTAAGATATAGTATATAGACTGTAACTTTTTGGGGCATAAGGTGGCTACCAATGTGGAGGTAAAGATTGGTTCAGAAGTTATACCACAAAATGAGTTGTTTAAGTATTTAGGATCTTTCATCGAGAGCAATGGATAAATTTATGCAAACATAGTTCATTGGATTAGATCAAGATGACTTAAATAGAGAAGTGTGTCAAGATTTTTATATGACAAGAAGATATCATTTAAGCTTAAAAGTAAATTCTATCATCTAGTAATTAGGTCGAGCATGCTCTATGGGGAAAAGTATTGGCCTATCAAATAGTTGGATAGTTATAAGCTAACAGTGACGGAGAGGAGGATTTTCCATTAGATGTACAACCTTACTATAAGAGATAAGGTCATAAATATAATGGTAAAGGACAAATTAAACTGATAAAGTTATAATTTTCATTATTTTGACATAATATCCTTCCCATTTTTAATTGATTTTGTACTTAATTTTGGGGTATTAATTTCATAATTATCTTTTTGGTTGAAAATCAAGGATTTGGTGAAGATTGAGTCAAAATCAAGGAAATTGAAGATTAATTGGAGGAAAATTCAGATTGGCTAGTCAGATTGATTGTAAATCGCATTTCTGCACTTAGGCGTGGCACTCTCGAAGCTTAAATTGCAATTTCTGTAGTAAATCCTAAATATCTACATAAGAGAGAGAAGATATATTTCAAGATTTTATTTTCTGATTTTGATGAGATTTTTTGTGTATTTAAATTAAATTAAATTTTAATTTTAATTAATGGGATTTGTTTCCCATTTTAGCCTAGGGTTTTACCCTCCTCTTTTCCTATAAATAGGAGGGCCTTTCAATAGTTTAGGCATCTTTAGCTTTTCTCAATTTTTAGAATTCTCTCTTTATTTTATTGTTTTTGTTTCAAGCCATGAGTGGCTAACATCCTTGCTCTAGTCAAGATTATCCAGGTTTGATTCAATAAAATTGTGAGAATTGTTCTTCAATTATTTTTCTCTTCTTAAATGTTTAAATTTTTTTGTATTATTGAGATTTTATTTGGATTAAATATTGACGCCATATTTCTATCAAATAAATACTTCCATCAAGATCTTTAAACCCATTCATGTTTATTAGATCCAATAAAGTAGAAATCCAATTCATTCAATGAATTAAAATAATTGAAATTGCATTTCTGAAAATATTCAATCCACCTTAAATAATTCAATTTGAGTACTATTTGGTGGAAATGGTGGCTCTTCTAATTTTTAAAGCTATTTACAATATAAATCCTAAAAGCTAATTTAGGATTGATTGATAACAAGATTTATTTGGATCAATTCTCATCTAAATTATAATTAAGAAAAGCAGAGTATTAGAACTTATTAATACTTATAACCTTTTCATTTGAGAAGGAAATTTATATTTCTATTCGATGATCAACTAAATGGAATTAATAATGAGATATATCTTTGCTGGAATTTTTCTTATCATTTTCTTCGTATTATAATTTTTGCATTTGTCTTATTTTAGATTATTAAATTATTCAATCACTAAAACTTCAAATTATATAACCGGTCTCTGTGGATCTCGACCTTACTTGTTATTTCTACAAAATTAAAGTTTTCAAGAGTATGAAATTATTATTATTTGATTTCAACAACTAACATAAAGGTGGCTAATATTATTGAAAAGTTAAAAAAGACAAGGCCTAAGTGGTTTGAATATGTTAAGAGGAGACATCCAGATGCTCTAATGAGAAGATGCGAGAATATTGTACTTAGAGACTATAAGAGAGAAAAAAGAAGAAGAAGGCCTAAAAAGAATGGGGGGGGGGGGGGGGGGG
>JAOSBP010000003.1:24779470-24809245 GCA_027563825.1 Erythroxylum mucronatum
TCCTCTGTCTCTAAAAATGTGTACCTATTCTATCCCATTAGATCCACGCCTTTTATTTGTGGGGGTCTCACATAAATAAAGAGCTTGAATCTAATGGCACAGAGTAGGTACACATTTTTGGGGACAGAGGATCTCATGTCCCATATAAATAAAGAGCTTGAATCTAATGGCACAGAGTAGATACACATTTTTGGGGACAGAGGATCTCATGCCCAGTAAAATATATTGTCATACCTTAACCCAATCAACTGCTCAAGATTATTGAAAATCATCTCGGAAATCCCAATTGTCCGATCATCACACACAAAATCAAATTAAATTTTCAGAGGATCACCATTATTCCATCTTAGGATATACATACTAAATATCATCTTAATTGAAATTTTAAACTTAAAGTTCCACTTAAATACAACTAAGGTCAATTAACAAATAATAGCCAAAATTAAAGGTTAAGATATCATAGCCTATATCTTAACGGTATATATATGTAAACTATGCAAGTTAAAATCATAATGTAACGTACTGAAAACAGGAAAAGCAAGTGAAAGGATATGCACACAAAAAAGCATATTCACAATAACTATCTTTACAGCTTGAAAATTGACTCCTTGCTTTTGTCGGTGTGTTTTACCGTCAGAGTGAGTGTTTCCTTTTAATCCAAGTTCCAAACAAGACTAGAACGAAACCAGATGACTCAAGCTAAAGAGTAATAAACAGGCAAAGATAGTTAAAAGTTAAGAACAATATTTAGAAGTAGATGAATTGAGTTTTTTTTAGATTTAAAATCTAAATTTTAGTTTTTTAATGATAATGATACTCAAAATCTAATATAATGATTTTTAAAGATATACTTCCTCCGATTCATAATAAGTGTCGTTTTAAAAAAATATACGCTTATTAAGAAAGCTAATAAAATTATAGATATACCCTTATTAATACTCCTATGAATTGTCTTGAATTTGTGATATGTGTAATTAAGACGAGAGAGAAATTGGATATTAATAAGAAATTGTAAAAGAAATTACATATTAAATTGCCTTAAAATTGTGATATGTGTAATTAAGATAACAGAGAAATTAAAGGTTAATTTTGGAAGTAAAATTATAAACATGCATACAAAGTCAAAAATGACACTTATTTTAAATAATTAAAATATATCTAAAATAACACTTATTATGAATAAGAGAGAGTATTAAATAAATTGTTGAGTGGACTTAAACAACTCTAAATCATAAAATGTTGCAAGCTTGGAAGAATTAACGGGAGGAGGCGTCAAGTGGTAAAAATTGCTCGTGTTAAGTCTCGTATTCAATCGTGATTCGGTTTACAAAGGAATCCGTAACCCTTAAAAAGTGAATATTGATGGGCCAAATCGTTACACGTTTGAAGATATGGAGAAAATAACCAGGCTTTAGCACGCTACTACAACAGCAAACCGCTGCCAAAGCCCTTAATAAACAGAGCGAAAGGCTTGTTTGGTAACAAGTGAAGTGCAAAACGAGGATTAGGGTTTTAGGGTTTCCTTTATAAACTGTTGTCACTTTTTAACAACAGACAAGAGAGCAGGAGAGCTGTGTAACACAAAGATTAGCGGCCCCTTTGGAGCAGAACCATGGTGCACGTCTCCTTCTATCGCAACTGTAATTTCTCAACCTCTCTCTGTCTCTCTCGATATTCTAGATATGTATAGCACTCACTTTGATAGTCAATTGGATTATCTTTTTGAGCTTCTGCGTGTTTGATGCATCGGTATTTGGAATGCAGTTCCTTAAATACTTTAGGATGGTTGTTTATGCGATTGCGTTGTTCTCTTTCGTATGAAATTAAGTTCTCATTCTTTTAACAATTAATTTCTGGGCTTGATCTAAAGGGTGTATCGAGTGTTTGTTTTGGATCTCTAGTCATGTGGATAGGGATGAAATTAAATGAAGTGTTTTTTCCTACCTTAAGATTGTTTAGAACTCATTGATTTCTGCTCTTAATGAGGTTAAAAACTCATGTCCTCTTAAATTGTTTGAGACGCCAGGGTTAATCATCATTTGGAGCATGTAAGTGAATGGAACAACTTAAGAAGCTCAACAAAGCTTCTTGTTCCTAGTTTCTTGTTTCCGTTGTCCCTTTTTAATTTTTTGGAATGACGCCCTATCACAGAAGTATTGTCTCTGCATGTAGATTAAGCCCAATGTGATAGATTTTATGAGAGAAAACATATTCATTTGATTAAAAATTATATTTGAGTGGTTTGGTCTCTTCCTGATTTGTATTGCTAATGAACTTTAGATGGGAAGACATTTAAGAAGCCTAGACGTCCCTATGAGAAGGAACGTTTGGATGCAGAGTTAAAGCTTGTGGGGGAGTATGGTCTGCGATGCAAGAGAGAGCTCTGGAGAGTGCAGTATGCACTGAGCCGTATCAGAAATGCCGCCAGAACGCTTCTGACCCTTGATGAGAAGGATCCTCGTCGTATCTTTGAGGGTGAAGCTCTTCTCCGCAGAATGAATCGTTATGGGCTTTTGGATGAGACTCAGAACAAACTTGATTATGTCCTGGCCTTGACTGTTGAGAATTTCCTTGAGCGACGCTTGCAGACTCTTGTGTTCAAGTCTGGTATGGCAAAGTCTATCCATCATGCTAGAGTACTTATCAGGCAGAGGCATATCAGGTGAACTTAATTTGTTTTGACAATGGTAGAAATTAATGATGCTTTGTATTGGCTTTTAGCTGATATCTCTTGTAGTACTATGTAGTTTTTAGGGAAGGGACTAAAGTAGTAGATTCAACAGGTGACTTTTAGTGTGTAATTTTCCTAGAAGACTGTGAACCACTTGTATATTTAAAATATAAATAATTCTCGGCAGAGCAGTAGTGTTACCGTCAGAAATTAGGTTTGTCTTCTGTTGAGGGTGTATTTGATTTTTGTAAAGTTAGCCTTTTTTTTAATTAAGACCTAGTCGGGTCATGCCTTTATATATGTGGGCTGAAATGTGGTGGAGAAGATGGTTTTGTGAAGATTGTGTCTGTATGTTCTAGTAGATTACAGAGAAGTGATCGTTTGAGAGAGGTAAAGAAAATGGGCTTATTATTGTCATCTTGAACTTGGCAGTGGTTTCAGCATTTTATCTTTTATCATCTGGGACGTAAATCTATGTCTATGGTTGTGAAGTATGGAGACGTTTTGTTGAGAAGATTAATCTGTCAGTAAATCTTACTTATTTATAAGACGCATGACATATTTTCATTGATAGACTTATGATATAGCCAAATAACTTATAAAATATTGCTTCTAGGACGGAGTTGTTTTAGTTACATTGCTCGATTCTTCTAATGAGCTTGATTTATCTCTCAGCTTTACTTGGTACAAGCTACTATTCTTGAGGAAGAGTTACTGATAGCAAATGATTCGTATATTTTTTAATGTAAATTTTCTCGTTAACATCATTATTAGCATATTGCCAACTTGTTTCATGTTCTTACTGTTATACCCGTACTTATGGACAACATTACCAATGTAATGGCTGTATGTTTCTGGCTGGAAGGGTTGGGAGGCAGGTGGTGAACATTCCATCTTTCATGGTGAGGGTTGATTCACAAAAGCACATTGATTTCTCATTGACAAGTCCATTCGGTGGTGGCCGGCCCGGCAGAGTGAAGAGAAAGAACCAAAGGGCAGCTGCTAAAAAGGCTGCAGGGGGTGATGGAGATGAAGAGGATGAGGATTGAGGCATCCTCTTACGTCCTCTTTTTGATAGGAGGAACGTTTTCTTATGTCTCATGTAGTTTTTATATTGAGCTAGTTTTGACATAATTATGAATTTACTAGCTTTTGGCTTCTGAACTTGGGTTATAAGTTTGTTTTATGGTGCATAAAGTTTTGTATTTTGGACCTTTCATTTTGGTTAGTTTGCCTTGAATGCTGAAAATGGTTTTTTTTTCCGTCTTCCGTAAACATCACAATTTCTTGGCACATCATGTTGGTAGTAACATTATGAAGGATGTACTCCGTGACTGGGATACTCCTCAAAATTCACAAGTCATAATTAGTCAAATATTTACCAAAGCATATCATTAATTATTAAATTTTTCATTAGTTCCAAAAGAGGATTATTTGTAAGATACAAAATAATTTTACATGACAACTATTAGAATTGTCACATTAAATATATATATATATAGGCGGAATAGATCTACTAATTTTTTGATTCCGGTTAGTAAGAGGGATCTTGGACTAAAAAATAGATTGTAGAAACCTAAAAGGGTATCTTGAGTAGGGTGGTATTATGTAAGGTATAACTACAAAAAGAGGAAGAAGTCGAGCTATAAGAAACATTTCTGCTGCTACTATATATATACACATTCTAAAAGCTTTACATAAGTAACCTGTTGGCTTTATCTAAACCTCACTCGATCTGTCTTGTACTATGGGATTATTAGTAATTACTCGATCTTCTAAAAAAATTAACAAGGGATGAGCTACCTACTTAGTAGGAATAATTGACCATATCCTTAAAATCAAGTAATTTCATAAATAATTATAAAACTTAGTCAACTGATTAAATCAGACATATAATATGTATATACACATCACTCAGCCTAATCCAAACAGTTAACAAACATTTCAAAAAATTTGTCAAATTATGACTAACATAAATATTAATTATAACTGTCATTTATACTTTATTCCAATATTTAACTGATTTTTTTGCCTGGGCCTAGCTTAACCTAGTAGACGTACATCCAATGGTCTGCCAGCTTATCTCGTCATAATCTCTCATTAGTAGAAACATAATTAAATGTATAAATATCGGCACAGGGTACCTCGATTTCTCAATCTTCATCTCGGTACTACTCTAGTATCTAGCCATTGACCCAGGATATCCTCGAGACTCAGGATATCCTTGAGACTCAGGATATCCCAGTACCACTCCGGTATCTAGTCATCGGCACAGGATATCGTTGGGAATCAGGATGCCTCGGTATCTGCTCCATGGACAGATACCTAGCTACCACTCACTTAAATTTACTCAACCTATCCATCTAAGACGTTTGAATGTAGCCCATCCTACGCAAGCCACCGATTCTAGATTTTGACTAATTATTCTCAACATATTACTAACCGGTCTCTATTTTACACATTTTTTGCTGAGTTAACATGTAATGCACCTCTAATATGTATAACAAAATGGGACAACAAAACACCTTGTACTTTGATTCATTATTAATGAAATAAAATAAACATAATTCATGTAGGTAATTATTAATCATTAATTAAATTAATGACCAATTCAAAATATAATTTATTAACAATCATACGGTACTTAATTTTGAGAATAAAGTCCAAAGTTATTCAGACTCAACTAATTGATAATCTCAAATTTTCCTTAATCGGACTTTTGAACCTATAATTTACAAGATTTTATTAGACTAATTTATCAAAAATTTCTTACCTAATTACACTAATAATCCAACATTATTCTCTCTTCAAATTTATTCTTAATTATAAAAGTAATATCCTTACTAACCTAACCCTCGTAATTAGTAAAATACCCTTAACTAATTAAAAGTCCCATTTTACCCTCATCTATTTCATTTAATACCAAAAATGCCCTTCTTACAGCAAAATTCCATATTTACCCTTAACTTTTCGCACTTCCCACTGCCCTTACATGCAATTTAAATTCCAGATTCACCCTTAACTTTCCGCACTTCTCATTCTGCCCCAAAATGCAACTTAAATTTCTAAAACAATATCATCATCTTCACCCTCCCCTTTTCTTCTCTCTTTTCTTATTTCATCATTTTCTAGCCCCCTTTTCTTCACTTTTACCTATTCATGCAACTTCAATTATTGTCTCAATCAACCACAACATGCAACCTAACCACAATCTAGTGTAGGATGATCAAAATCACACAAAAAAACATAAAAATGGTTGCTAGAATTTTACCTAAATAAAAGGACTTTTGATGTTGTTAACCACCATAACTTCCTCTAATTTGCTGCAAAACAAACAAAATGAGGACACTTATGAGGAAAGAGTTACATGAAGAATAAAGTGGTGCATTTTGACACATCACTAGCTGGAAATGAAGAGAAAAGATTAAGAAGATGGTGGTTTCGTTGGTTGCCTCTATTTTTCCAACTGTTGGAATTTTTATAAGTGTTTAAAGGTTTGTGAGTTGGGTTGCATTGTAGGCCAATTTAGGTTAATAAATGGGCCTTACAGGAACCCTCTTAATGCTTTGGAAACAAATGGTATGAATTACTAGCTTGCCCAGAGCCTACTTGCTTGCACATGACTCTTGTCACCTCTCACGATCTTATTGGGATAAAGAAGCATTTCAGAAGAAAACACAGTAATGAAAAACAATGGGTCTGTGAGAAATGCTCTAAAGGTTATACTGTTCAATCTGATTACAAAGCCTATCTCAAAACTTGTGGCACTAGAGGCCACTCTTGCGATTGTGTCCATGTTGGGATCAGATTTCGGGTTAGGTTATAGACTCACAAACTGAATGAAGAGGTAAGACGGTGAGAATCGGGTTTTGCAAACTGAGAAAAGTGGTTAGGTCATTTTTTGAAAAACGACGACGTTAGATTTTAGTGATTAAATGTCGTCTTTTCATTAATCAAGATTTTTAATGTTAACCACTAGTCGTGTGTAATAATTTTAAAGGTTTCTTGACACGTGGCATGCTACATTAGCAAACATAACAAAGAAACTAACATCAGGCTAGAATTGGAAAAAAATTGTAAGTTTGAGCATTTTAGTGCCACTTTTTAAAGTTTGGGCTATAATTGCAAAATTGACCACAGTTTGAGTTTTTTTTTGTAATTAACCCTTTAGTAAACTACTTTTTCTTTCTTTGTTCTGTCATTTACTTTGTTTAGTTGGATTTGAGCCATGCTTCATCATTTGGTTTAACTGCTACTTACTTATTACTCCATTAAAGTGTAGATTTACTATAGAACTATACTTGTGTTGTAACATCCCGTTACCAATGTTAAGGCTAATGTTGGACCCTGAACTTTTCTTAGAAGTTAGGACTACTAAGTGAGAAATTGTTGATGATTATTCATGTGTAAAGCAAAGAACCCTTAAATTTGAAATGAAATGGAAAAGATGGTTTAGGTAGAAGATGGATTATATGTGATTTGTGGAAGTTAAAAGTTGGAAAATGAATATGTTCATTGAGCATGCTCTGGTGTTTTAGCCATAACTTGATCTCTAGTTATCCAAATTAGATGATTTTTAATTTGGATTAAACTAGAGAGATAAGGCTATAAATTGTATGATGAAATTGGGTTTTGATTCAGTCTTTAAGAGTATCAATTTTCGGATGAAAGTCAAGCGCAGGATAATATTTTAGTATAAGAACAGTCCGAAAATGTTTGGTGTATAACTTTCAAATTTTGGAACCAAATTAAATGATTTTGGTGTCATTAGAAAATTAAGACAATGAGGAACAATTTTTTTTCTATTGACAATGAGGAACAATTTTCTAAAAGGAAGTGCAAGCAAATTCCTTCAATTGCATGATTAGAAAAGGTGTTGATTTTGGAAGGAGTTAAGCATGATTTAAATGAATTTTGAGATCTTAATAGAGTATTTTGTAAAATTAATTAGCATGTTAATGGGAGTTAATTAGCATGTAAATGTGAGTAATACCATATGACATGGATTAAATTGAATTAAGGAGGTAACTTATGAATGAGGGCATTTTGGGCAAGCCACTTAAGCTTTTAAGTTGCACGGCTTACATGTAAGGGCAATTTGGACATTCTATACTCATTAATGGCATTGTTGTAAATAAGACAAGTGGGCTTTCATATAAGAAGAAGAGATGCACAAAATTGGGAGAAAAAAATGAAAGAAAAGAGAGAAGAGAGGAGAGAGTCGGTGGAGAAAGAAGAGAAAGAAGAAAGAAGATGTTAGGTTTCAATTTCTCATGGTCTTCAAGAGGGATTTTCAAGTTGATTCATGAAGGAAAAAGGAAGAGGAGCATGAGAGCTTCCATATGAGCCAAGAAACTCCTCATTTGGTAAAGATCCAAGGTAAGTGGGATTTTAAATCTTTGGATTTTTAGAGAGCTTTTGATTCTTATGGTTTAAGAATGGTATGGGTTTATGAATCCTGAGGTCAATTTTGGTGAATATGTCATATGGGTTTCTCAATTGAAATGTCTTTTGATTTGGGGATTTTGTGAATGTTGATGAAGGACATTAAGGGAGGCAAGAGGAATCAAGAGGAGCAAGAGGGGAATCATGTTGAACAAGTACAAGCAAGGAATTTCAAGGTGGGTTTCATGTTTATAATTAATTAATAAGCCAATGATGTTTTTGTTCAAATCAAGAAAGACAAATGATTTCAATTATTTCATAAATGTTTCTTTTATTGCTTTTGATTGATTTGTGAAATTGCATATGTTTGGTGTATGAATTTTGATAATAAATTGCGAATTAGTATGCGATGAATTTGAATTGCTACATGAAAGTGTTTTTTGAAAAATTGCATGTTCATGAAAAACAAGATTCCAAAATTTTGCCATTTGGGTAATCTTTTTGCAAGTCATGATTACATGTTCACAGCTTATGGACTCCCTTAAGTTCACGGCTACGCAAAAACCATTTCGTGGGATTGCATTAGTACGTTCTGTTCATAGCTACACAGGACCCTTAGGGGAGTACGTTCTGTTACGGACTACCCAAACCATTTCTGATGTGTATATGTGTTTATGATTTTGTGAACAAGTTGAAAAATGTATGAATTGTGTGGTTGTGATTTTGATTTCATGACAATAATTTTGAGAAACATTTGTTTTATGATTTAATAAGAATTTTCTATGATAAAGAACTTTTGAATGATTTTTTCTTGTTATTTGTTATAAGCATG
Organism: Erythroxylum mucronatum; assembly: GCA_027563825.1. Lineage (NCBI taxonomy): Eukaryota > Viridiplantae > Streptophyta > Magnoliopsida > Malpighiales > Erythroxylaceae > Erythroxylum > Erythroxylum mucronatum. The sequence continues at coordinate 24,788,359 of JAOSBP010000003.1, forward strand.
TTACCCACGAGCTTAGTAAGCTCACCCCCTCTCCGTCTTATCTCCAGGTGATAAGCAGGAAACAAAGTGAAAGAAAGTCAAGACATTACTTATGATATGCATGTTTTGTTGTGTTTGGAATAATTGATGTAAAACAAGGCTTCAAATGTAATTTGAGAATTATTGAGTTTTGCATGTTTTGTATATTGGATTTTGATATTGAGATTGTATTTTGTCTTGGAAATGCCAATGAAGTTTGTAAACTCTTAATTTATGATGATGATAAAATATGAATTTGTGTATGGATTCGAAATGTAAATTTGTATATGGATGACTATGATGGATGTTGAGCATGAATGGTTGGTATATATGTATATATATATATACACATCGGTGAGATATTATGGAAAAGAGAGATAGGAATTTTGGATGATGAGTTGTAGCTAAATGTGACAAGTCAAATGAGCTGAGATTTAAGAATAGATGATTGTGAAATGGGAATGTGAAATTGTGTATACATGATGTTCAGTTGAAATTAGATATAATTGAAGAAGCAATCTATGTGAGTTTATGAACTTTGCATATGAATTGATATATATATATATAAGTGAGGAAATATGGACAAGAAAGATAGGAAAGTTACAATGATAATCAGGAAATGTTTTTTAATAAATTGAAGTTGAGGGTTGATGAATTTCCAATTGGTAATTGAATGGATAAGAATGTGTTGCTTTTGTTAAGGAAGTGAAGTTGAGATGAAATTCTAAGTTTTTCATAAAGGAAAATTGTGTTCGGAACTCAAAGGAAAATCTGGAATAATTGAGATAGAACTGGCCATAATTGTCTTCTTGTAAGTTGTATATGATCGTTTTAGTTTTCTGTCGCTATAAAGTTTGTAATTTTTGGACATCGGAATAAAGAGATATGATTGTTACAAGTTATGATGTTGCATAGGATTTTGTGTGTATGACAGCTATGGTAATTGGTGAGAATTATAGTTTTGATGATTCAAATGGATTGAGATTTAAGAGTTTTATGAGATAAATTTGATGTTTGAATTGTTATGAAGTGATTTTGCATTAGAAGAAGTGAAATTGGGAAGATTATGAGTGAATATGATGTTAGATTGGTTGCAGGAAGCATAGGAGAGGGTTTGGAGGGGTTTGGGAAACCCCCATATCCGTTTAACGAACTTTAGGTCCGTTTAACGGGTCTTTTCAGGTCAAAAAGGACCCCTAGCATCGCCCATGTCCGTTTAACGGAGTTGATGTCCATTTAATGGACCTTCTCGGGTGAAATGGTGCTCTTTGGCCGATCCATGTCCGTTAAACGGACATTCACAGAACAATCACAGTAAATCGCGATTTTTGACCCTTTTAGAGGCATAATCGAACTTTGTGGTCTTCATGAAAGTTTTAGATCTCGAAGTCTTCTTTCCAATGGTCCAAAGGTGAAATTAATACGACATTTGTGGTGAAAGTTATGATAATCGCGCCAAGACATGCCACTGCATGATTGAGGGTATAAATATGTGTGATTCTTTTGGTCATAACTCCCTCATCCAACCTCCAAATGAGGTGATTCTTAGAGCAATGGATTCTTAACACATGTATCTATCTCTACATGAAAATTGGTATCTTTTGGAGTTAATTTGAGAAAGTTTGATTAATAGAATTAAGGGGTTAGTTGAAAGAGCATGATAGGGTTATGAACACGCTTTGGTTTTTCAAGCATATCTTGAGCTATAGAGCTCTGAATGAGGTGGTTCTTGATTCAAAACAAACTAGAGACTTAGACCTATGATTTCTTTGAAGAAGTCAAATTGAAATTCTAGTTTGAGGATTTCCAAATTTTGTTCACAAGCAGGAGAAATGAGTTCAAGCATGGTGACTGATTTGAATGGGCACGTCATTGAACAAATTGTAAGTAAATTTTTGTGATGTTATAAAAAAATAATGATGGCTAATGAGGGTTTAATGTAATAACCCTTCAAGGTAATGTGCTCATGTTTCATGATTTTAGCAAGAGTTGGTAATAGATGTATGAGTTTGCAAGAGTTGGGTTCCAGAAATGGGATCCAACATAGGTGGTATCAGAGCAAGATGATGAATCGATGACGGTTAAGGAAATGACAAGGAACCAAGTTCAAGTATTACAAGCTTTCGCAAGAGATTGGATTCCAGAATCAAGAGGGATCCAACAAGAACTGGGGCCTATGTTCACTGGATAGGTGAGTTAACAAGCTAGGCCTATGGTTCCTAACCAGTATATATTGAGTCATAGGCTGGGCCTATGTGTTTTTTATGTCATGTATATTCACTTCATAGGTTATCTACGCCGTCTTGGTATAAATCGAATTCTATTTATGATATATGTTTTTTCCTACTCACTGAGTACTTAGTGTACTCATCCCCCTCTGCTTTCCAACAATGCAGGTTAATTTAATGAGTTTGAAGCCCTGAGTGGATCGTGTGGTCTTTTGACATTTTTAGGGTATTACCACGCTTGGATAGTTTCTTATTTTGTACTTTTGTTGTCTAGTGGCTCATGAACTGTGTTTATGTAGATACGCTTTATGATTCTGTAAGCTAACTTTTGATTTCCTTGTATTTTATAAAAGATTTTATGTATGAACTTTGATACTGTTGTTGAAATTGCCTTGAGTGGACTAGATAGTCCTTGAGTTGTGGATGGATGTGAATATAGAAGTGTGTTTGAGATCGTTTGTAGGTTTTGGGATTTTAAAAATACAGTCGTTATGCTGCCCAATTTTTTTTAAAAAAGGAATAAAAGAATTGACATTCAGTTAGCCTTGTATAGTCGGATTAAGGATACCGTTAGTGTCCTTAGCCTGGTTATGCGGCGGTTATCATGAGCCCGATGTGGTACCGGGTCGTGACAATTAAATTGGTATCAGAGCTAAGGTTTTGCATTTTGAAAAGTGTTATTTCTGTTTTCAAAAAGTTCATGAGCCTTAGGAGTTGAGTTTGGGTGTCGAAAGTCTTTGGTCGAGAAGTTGAGTCTCGGATCGTTAAGTTGACGTCCTTAATGGTCAGATGATTTCGACCTCGATTAGAGAACTTTTCGACATTCCTTGGGATGTTTGGGATATCGGATAAGCTAGACTTATTTTGATCTATTTTATTAAACAATGTCTTTCTCTTTGATTTCATAGAGATAGCATTCCCCCATCTATTTGATAAGTCAAGTAAGAATTTTAAGGATGAAAGTTTTTAAAAGCGGGAGAGTTGTAGTATCCTGCCTTCTAAAATTGTTAAGAGATTAAAATGTTAGATTGAGTCAAATGAGTTATTTTAGAAAATATTGCAAGATAGTGTATACACTTATTTGACATGTTCCGAGGTAGGAAAGGTTCTTACTGATCATGATATAATTGTGTATTGATTTTGTCTTGAATTTTGTTTTGATGGATATTAATTAGTGAATTGGGAATAAGTGACAAATGGCTCAGTTAAATGTATGACAAGTGGCTTGAGTATAATTGTGACAAGTGTCCCTTTTAAGTTTACGACAAATGGCATTTTAGAATTGTGACATATGTAGCCTTACAAGTAGTGACATGTGGAGCCTTAAAATGAGTGACATGTGGAGCCTAAAGTAAGTGACACATGGACCAATGAAATGGTGACACATGGATTAGTTCGACCTTCTTGAATTTTCTAGAGAAAATGGATGAAAAGGCAATAAAAGTCAGAATGAAGGTCTGCCATAAGGTTAGAAGAGAGATATCGCGCCAAGGTTGACTATTTTAAGAAAGAGGTGGAGTTTGAATCTCAGGATGGAGTCCCCATTAAATTTATTAGTGACTGACAAGTACTAATGAGTTAGTTAATATCGGTGATCAAGGCTAAGAGGTTGATTCTTCAGGGATGCCAGGCATTCCTTGCATATGTGATTGACATTTCAGCACAGAAAGTTGAAATGGGTGATGCGCCTATTATGCTTGAGTTCCCCGATGTTTTCCAAAGGAGTGACTTGGATTGCCACTTGATCGGGAATTTGATTTCACTATTGACTTGGTCTTGGAGACGACACCAATAACTATACCACTATATCACACGACACCAATAGAATTGAAATAGTTGAAGATTAAATTATTAGAGTTATTGGATAAGGGCTTCTTCATATCAAGTCATTCATCGTAGGGAGCACCAGTATTGTTTGTCAAAAAGAAGGATGGGACACTTAGCTTATGTGTTGATTATCAACAGTTAAACAGGGTTACCATCAAGAATAAATATCCACTCCCTAGGGTCGATGACTTATTGGATAAGTTAAAAGGAACTAAAGTATTCTCAAAGATAGATATGAGGTTTGGGTACTGTCAGTTGGAGATTAAAGAGAATGATGTGCACAAGACTACCTTTCAGATGAGGTATGGACACTATGAATTTTTGGTAATGTCATTCGGATTAACAAATACACCTACGATATTTATGGATTTCATGAACAAGGCATTCCCTCCTTATTTAGATTAGTTTATCATAGTCTTCATTGATGATCTTCTGATTTCGTCTAAGAAGAATGAAGAGGAACATGCTAGACATCTTTGGATTGTGTTACAAATACATTGCAAAGACAGTTGTATGCAAAATTTTTCAAAATGTGAATTTTGGCTGAGGGAGATCGGATTCCTTCGGCATGTGGTATCAGGGGAAGGTATTTTTATAGATCTGAAGAAAGTGGAAGCTATACTTGAATGGGAACAACCCAATAATGTGACAAAAGTTTGCAGCTTTCTGGGATTAGCTAGTTATTATCGGAGATTTGTTAAGGATTTTTTCGTGCTTGCAAACTTTTTTGTCGAGGTTTACCCTAAAGGGAATAAAATTTCAGTGAGATGACAAATGCAAGGCGAGTTTCCAGGAGCTGAAGCAACGATTGACTTCAGCACCAGTGCTTTACCTATTTACCTAGGGAGTAGGGTATACAGTGATGTCAGTCACTAGAGAGTTGGCTGTGTACTTATGCAGGTCGGGCAAGTGATCGTATATGCTTCTAAACAACTCAAAAAGCACTAGCTAAGCTATCCTATACATGATTTCGAGTTTACAGCGGTAGTATTTGTACTTAAGATTTGGAGACACTATCTTTATGGGGATATTTGTTGTATATAAATCGGCCACAAGAGTTTGAAGTCCCCAATGACACAAAAAGAGCTAATTCTCAGACAAAGGAGATGATTGGAATTGATTAAGGATTAAGACTTAATAATCGACTATCACCTGGGAAAAGCAAATGTTGTTGGACCTCAAACTTTTCTTGGAAGTTAGAACTATTGTATGTGAAATATTGGAAGTTAAAAGTTGAAAAATGAATATGTTCATTGAGCATGCTCCGGTGTCTTAGTCATAAATTGATCTCTAGTTATCAAAATGAGATGATTTTTTATTTGGATTAAAATAGAGAGATAAGGCTATAAATTGTTTGATAAAATTGAGCTTAAATTCAGTCTCTAAGAATGTCAATTTTTGGATGGAAGTTGAGCACAGAATATTATTTTTGGATATGAACAGTCTGAAAATGTTTAGAGTATAACTCTTAGACTATAGAACCAAATTGAATGATTTTGGTGTCATTAGAAAAGTGAGACAATGAGGAACATTTGTCTAGAAGGGAGTTTTATCAAATTTCTTCAATTTCATGATTAGAAAATGCCTTAATTTTTAGAAAGAGTTAAGCATGAATTAAATGAATTTTGGGGTCTTATTAGAGTATTTTTATGGAATTAATTAGCATATTAATGGGAGTTAATTAGCATGTGAATGTGACTAAGATCATATGATATGGATTAAATTGAATTAACATAGTAAGATGGTATGAGGGCATTTTAGGAAGACCACTTAAGCTTTTAAGTTTATAAGGCTTATAAGGAAGGGCAAAGAGGTCATTGCTCATTCATTAAGGGCATTATTGTAAACAAAAGTGGGTCTTGCTATTTAAGGAAGGAGGAGCACGAAAATTAGAAGGAAATAACAAAGAAAAGAGAGAAATGAGAGAGAGATCGTGGAGAAGAGAAGGGAATTAAGCAAGAAGAAAGGCTAGGGTTTCTCAATTTCATGGATTTCAAGAGAGATTTTGATGGTTATTCATGAAGGAAATAGGTGGAAGAAGGTGAGGGTTTCTACATGAGCTAAGAAACTCCTCTTTTGGTGAAGATTTAAGGTAAGGGTTTTTCAATCTTTGGATTTTTAGAGAGCTTTTGGTTCTTATAGCTTAAGAATGGTATGGGTTTGTAAATTCTAAGGTCAATTTTGGTGAATATGTCATATGGGTTTCTCAATTGAAATCTGTATTGATTTGGGAATTTTGTGTATGTTGATGAAGGACATTAAGAGAGGCAAGAGGAATCAAGAACAAGGGGAGGCAATTTGAGTCAAGTTTCAAGCAAGGAATTAAGGTGGGTTTCATGTTTATGATTGATTAATAAGACAATGATGTTTTGTGCAAATCAACAAAGAAAAATGATTTCAATTACTTCATAAACGTTTCCTTATTGTTTTTGAATGATTTAAGAAATTTCTACAATTGTTGCATTTATTGCCTTTGAATGGTTTGAGAAATTGCTATGTGAATTTTGGATGATGAATTGTGAATTAGTGTGCCAATGCTGTTGATGAAGTTGAATTGCTACATGAAAGTGATTTTCGAAAAATGTCATTTTCTTGGAAAGCAAGTTTCTGAAATGTTGCCATTTTGGGCAAATTAGTTTAAAGGTCATGAATTACATGTTATTTAGGTTTGGTTTGATCTTTTCTGTATGTCAAATGTACTTGTCTAAAGGCTTCTCCCACCTGCCCGCTAGTGGTATGGAGCTCCTTCACGGACTCCCTCATGTTTATGACTACACAAATCCACTATGTGGGATTATGCTAGTTCGATCTGTTCACAGCTACACAAGACCATTCTATGGAATTATGTTAGTACGTTCTGTTTACGGACCACCCGAACCATTATGATGTGTTTATGAGTTTTCATGTGGTGATAAGTTTGATGATTGTTTGACTTGTGTGAAGTGGGAATTTGCATGACAGGATGACAAATTTTGAGAAATGAATGTTTTATGGATTTCAATGAGGTTTTGCAATAATCATGAAAGTTTCAACTGGTTTTTGCTTATTACCGTTTATAAACTTGTTACCCACGAGCTTTCGAGCTCACCCCCTCACTTTCCCCATCTTTAGGTGAAGAACAAGAGACCAAGTGAAAGTGGATCAAGGCATAAATCCGAATTTGTATGTTTTGTTGTGTTTTGAAATAATTGATGTAAAACAAGGCTGCATATGTATTTTGAGCATTATTGGGTTTGAGTGCTTCGTATTTTGAATTTTGGTATGGCTGATGTATTGTGGCATGAAATGCCAACAAAGTTTGTAAAACACTTATTTTACGATATTAGTGAAGTATGGATTGTTTATGGATTATGAAATATGAATTGTGTATGGTTTTAAATATGAATTTGTGTATGGCTGATTGTCAAATTGGAGTGTGAATTTGTGTATGGATCAAGGTTAGAGTTAAAATGTTGATATATATATGTGTGTGTGAGAGAGAGAGGCTCTATGGAAAAGAGAATAGGAGTTACGAATGTATAAGAATGATGTTGCATGAGAGAAAGTGAAATTAACAAACAAGTTTTCCATAAGGGTAAATTTTGTGAACTGATTCAAGGAAAACTCTGGAATAATTGAGATAGAACTGGACAAAATTTTCTTCACCGAAGTTGTAGATGATCCTTTTTTCTTTCCGACGCTATAAAGTTTGTGACTTTTGGACATCGGAATGAAGACATATGATTATTACAAGTTATGATGTTGCATAGGTTTTGTGTGTATGACAGCTATGGTTATTGATGAGAATTTGTGGTTTTGATGGACCAAATGGATCAATAATTGAGAGTTTGATGAGATGAGTTTGGTGTTTGAGTTGTTATGAAGTGAATTTGCATTAGAAGAGTTGAATTTTGGAAGATTATAAGTGTATATGATATTAGGATAGTTGTGGGAAGCTTTAGAGAGGGTTTAGAGGAGTTTTGGGAAGCCCCATGTCCGTTTAACGGACTTAGGGTCCGTTTAACGGACTTTTTCGGGTCAAAAAGGACCCTTTGCATCACCTATGTCTGTCTCGGGTGAAATGGTGCAGTTTGGTCGATCTATGTCCGTTAAATGATACATGCGAAATTAATTTGATAATAAATTAATTTCCACTAAACTTGTATTTATAATATACTAAAATAATAAATAAGATGATTAAATTTTTATATTTTATTTATGACCCATAATTTGTAAATACTAAGTAATTTGATTGATTTCATTTTTAATAAATAAATTTAAAATAATCACGCTTCTTATTAAGTAAGTGAGATGATGTAATAAAAATATTAATTAACAGTAAAAATCAATAAATTAATTTTTATATATTTAAAACAAATGAATTGTAAATAAGATATAAGAAATTAATTATTATTAAGTAATAAGTAAAAAATAATAAAATAAATAATTTATTTTCATATATAACTAATTAATATAGTATTTACTATTAATGAAATATGATAATTTAATATTCTTTAATTACTGATAAAATGTATGAACATCACATATTAAATAATATATACTTTTTGATATAAATAATGTTCTAAAAATATAGTAACGTGATAAGATTATATGAATTTATATAATTTTGCTTATTAGCAATGAAAACTAGTCAAATTAGTTATTAAATATTTTAAAAATATTATAAATAAAAATTATGGTTAATTGTAAAAAAATCTTAAATTTTACTTAATTTTGCAATACTAGCCCAAATTTAAAATGTGGTGCTAAAATACTTCAACTTTAGATTTGTTACAAAAATAACTTGATGAGAGAGTGAGCCATGTTAGATATTTTGCTATGCCACTATAAAATTAACAATTAAAAAAATCAAAATTTTAAATCCCTAAAAACAATGTAATCCTAAAATGTTTCAGAATAGCATAGTTATTGATATTGTCTCCGGGGCACTGCTCTTCTATAGTCACGGTTAGCATACTACGCCATATGCTCTTTGTCAATTATTCTTACCCTCCATGGAATAAAAGAAGGCTTTCTGTGACCAGAAAACCATCGTTATTTTTCCTCCCTTCTCCGTTGTGGTTGACTCTCCTTGCTCTATTATGGATTTCTAGGAATGAAATGTCGTGGGTTTATGTGTCCATGTTTTTTTTGTTTATTTTAGCTTGGTTTGTGGTTTTCTCCATATTTTTTGCTTATGGTTTTCTGTATGTTTATCTGGTTTTACCAAGATCTGTAGCCAAAAGGAATTAATATAATATAGTATGCATAATTTGTCTAAAATTTCAAAAAGTTGAGGTATAAACTATTTTGTTTTTGTATCATATGAATTATATGATGGATGGAAGTGTTTCGAGTGTAAAGAAATGGGTAGTGCTATATAAATAATAACAAAACCTTAGCAGAAGGCACGAAAATTAGGACAGATAAGGCATGCGAAATCCAACATGTATGGAGATTGAGGATTGTTGAATCATTTGAAAGTCCCCTGTTTTACTGAGGATTGTATCTATTCCATGATTTGTTGTTTAGTGTTGTCTGCTAATTGCAAAGGGGAGATGATACTTTCTATAATCTAGCATAAATTAAAAAATACTAGGGAGAGAATCAATAACCCTGAATGACAAATATTTTACAATCATGAGCCTATCAATGTCATGGTAACACTTCCTATATCCTTAACTTATAACTTACGTAGCCATTTATTATTTTTTCTAATAGAAGTTCTCGTGTGCAAGTTTTTTTTTCTGGATGAGAATATGCAATTGAGAATGTGTAATAGATTAAAAGATGTTTTTTTGCCATGAATAATTCTTGAGAGCTTTAGAATCACACAGACTTTAATATCTTTTATTGGAAACTCATATTAAAATTATTTGTAATACAGATGTTAGTGAATTTTGAATTTTATTATGGTGGGGTATTGGAAAGAAATGGAGATCAAAAGGAAGAAGGATATGATTGTTAATAAACTTAGCATGCTAGTACTAAAAGGAGTATTAGAAGTTAAAGGATATAGAGTTATATCTATATTTTACAAAGTTCTAGAAGAGTCAATGAAATGCTTGAAAGAGTTGATAGGACATGTTATCTATACTTCACCATAAGCAGTAATTGAATAACCATAATATTGAAATCTATCAAGGGCATAGTTATGATAATCACAAAATAAATGGTGAAGAATATGATTTTGATATCGATAATAAAGATTGGTTATTCCAAGTTCATGTAGAAGAAGATGATGAAGATTTTATTGTAACACCCCCTATACGAAACCTACAACCATCCACACATAAGGCAATCAATTTCCTGTACATACATTCATAACATGCATTTCAGTTCAATGTTATATATATACACATTACAAAAATCCCCAATGCTTAACATTATCATTTAACAATAGTAAAACATTTTTACATTTATATTGTCATCCAAAAGAAAATATACAATTTCTTTTAACCATTACATGTACACTCATCTTTAACTAAAAACGCCTTCCATAAGTATTTTTTCTTCTATTTGTTGGCCTCGGTCCCTACAAATGTTCCATGTACCTCACTCTTATGACTTGGACCTACATGGATTAACACTCATGCAAGCTTGAAAGCTTAGTAGGAAAACATTTAGTTTTGATGACCACTCACAGTAGTCATCTGCTAATAACATACATACATTCATTAACATCGCGCAAATATAAATAATGATGACATAATTAATCAAATAAATAATGCAATCATGCTTCAATTTTTTTTCATATACCATAAATTCACCTTCAAAACTCAAACATTGATATTCAACACTCAATGATACAAATTATCAATATAAATGCAAATGCTCATTCACATACTGATTATTTATATTGTCATACTATATTTCTTATTTATATCTCTTTACATTACTTTCTGTGTTAGGCCTGCACATTTTATGTAGGTGTGAATAATGGGTGTTTTGGATGCCCGATGGTATCGAACTGTGGACACTGGTAGTGTTGAACTATAGCAGCTGCATTGTAACCCTATAAGCATGTCTATTTATCCACAACCAAGACAATAAAGCATTCACAATTCATATATTGACAAGTCAAATGATATACATTTCAAGTCATAAAATATGTATCTATGTTCATACATGCAAGTCATAACTTACTAACATTAGAAGGGAGTCAAAATCACACTTGTATAATCACATTATACACATATGAGCAATAAATATACATACCAATCATTTATGTACATGTAAGTTTTCTTTAGCATGCATTATGTTCAATATTAACTTTCAATGTTTAATCACCCAATTCACACACATGGTAAGTCCTATTTCATTTATTTGTAAGTGTTTGAAAGGTTTTATACACATTCAAAAAGGTTGGGATAAGATTTCATAAAAATCGAAAATGAAAACAGTGCCACAGTCTTGACAGAAACTCTCTCCATTCATACCACTACTTATTCCTTCATATAGAAAAAGTCAGAATTGGGTTTCTAGGTCTTCTAGAAATTTTTTCCTATATGTTTATAATTTCTATAGAAACAACAATCAGAGCATTTGGACTTCTAAATCATAAGATATAATCAAAATATCACAAGCTGCTCCAAAACAAGGGCAGCATCAGTTCACCTTCTTCAATCTCAATTTTAAAGGTCATAGAGCTATAATTAAATTAAAGTCCCTTCTAAAGATATTTATCTTTTTGTCTTAGGTTTCATATGTAACTTAAATCACACAATTTTGAGGTCTTTAGGCTGAGTTATGACTCAAACAATCTGACTGACTCAAACAAACCCTAGACAGAATTCCACTACATGATACTCTATTGTCATATACAACCAAGTTCATGCAAAGTAACACCAAAGCAACATCCCAGAAAAAATTACACATCCAAATGAATCTTTATATCCATTCAATCATACACAGATACAGAAATCAACTAAGTGAAGTCCCAAACCTCAAAATTGACAAACTAGGTCTTCTATTGCCTTTCCTACCCTTCCTCTTTGGCTTTGCTTTACTAACCAAAAATATGCCTCTCAATCCCACTTCCAACCTTATAATTTCATTCCTTCATAAGCAAAGTAAGAGGAGATAAAGGTGAAAAGAAAATCACTAACTTTTACCTTGATTTCTACTTAAGATTGACTTGATTTCTTACATGAAAAATGATGGGATGAAGAAGGTGAAATGGAGAGGAGAAAAATCTGATCATAGAAACCCTAAAATGTTGTGCATCTGCCCTCTCCATATCCCCATTCTAGAACTTTCAAGACTCACACATATGCTTAATTCCTATTGTATACACATGCTTTATTATTATTGGTCACACATGCCTTAATCCAATTGGTCCATGTGTTAACTTTAGAAAAATTACATATTGGTCCTTCTTCTTCCTTTACCTCCCACATTAGCCTACAATTTTATAAATTAATTTCATTCTCTATGTCTTAATTTTCTAATGCACTAAATTTCATGCAATTTGGTTAATTATTCCGGGGGTTATACCTAAAATACTAATGGCTGTTTGAAAGCAGAGACAACAGTCATAACTCAACTTCAAGCCAGAATTCAAAAATCTTAGAGTAAAATTTTGATTCCTTCATAAAATTTTTATATCTATGTCTCTAGATTAATTTACAATTGTAATTATCCAATTTGTAGGTCTACAAACCAAGATATGTCTAAATTACAGAGGCATGTTCACGCCGAAATAGCAAATTACCCATTTTCCCAAATCTTTTACATTAAGTAACATTATGTCTCTTATAATACTTAGATGCACTTAATTCATTTGTTATACTCACTTCTTAATACACCCTAGACATGCTATAATACTTCTAAGGTATATGTTGGGGCCTTACACTAATCTTGAAGATGAGTTTCTTCAAGTCATCTCCAATATTAACAAATTGGTCTTGAAATAGCCAAGTATTCCTTTCCCTTTAGATTAAGTGTGCTAAGACACTAAAACTCAATATAAACAATCTCATATCCCTTTTACTATGAATCTAAAGTTTGGAAGCCCATATGAGTGTGCATGACTAGTCTAAAAAGATACATTATAGATTAAAGAGATTCAAAATTTGATTCCATAAGTAGGATGAATATCCACAATTAAAGTAAAATGATTAGGGTCCTCATTTGCAATTGCACATAAAGCATATTTGGTGTTTGCTAGGGAAAATTTGACCTTGTCCTTAGTTCCAAGTTTCTTGAAAGTTATAAGCCATAGTATGAATAAATAGGGTGGTAATAGATCAGAGTCCTATACTAGCTTACTCAATTCATTCAGCATAGGTGATCCTATTAAAATCTTCTTATATGATGTACTAATGAATTTCAGGGACTTATCATCTGTATATAAGATGCGGTCTTCTTTGGAATGATCAGGAGAGTAGTTAGGCATATTTCTTTTATGTCATTAGATCGCCTGGAAGAGTGGAAAGGTCAACCCCAATTATTGTCTATGATTAGCATTTGCGTCTTGGTTGAAGTTGGGACTATGGTTTTAAGGGATTAGAACTCCCTAAGTTTATATAAGGGGTTAAGAAAATGAAAATTATCAAACCATAAATTTATGCACTTATCATTCCATATTTTATGCTTTAAGTAAGGTTGTGACATATCTCTTGTGTGTATTATCTATCTTAAAGACCATTAGGTATTGGGCCTAACCTCAATGATCCACAAGCTTTCCCTATTTAGGAAAAAAAATGAATTCATTTCACCCACATATTATCCTTATATGTACTTAGCTTCCATAATCTTTTGGTTAACATAATTTAGCTCATCTTCCAAATGGAAATGATCTCTAATCCTTGATGTTGTTTTGGTAAATAAATATTAACCCATTTGACACTAGAAAATTTGAGTTTACTGCTTGAACCACTCCATGGGAAATCTTTTATCAACTTATTAATAATTTTTATTACTCTTTTTGTCCAAGCTAGATGAAAGCACGATATGTGTAAAAATTGCTTACGATAGCAAAAATCAATTGCAACCTCACTCTATAGGATAGAGCTCTATTATACCAAAAGTGTAATCTCCTTTGAACTTAATCTAGTAAAGGGGAGCAATCAGAAGTAGTGAGCTTTCTAATTGTGATAGGTACCCCAAGATATTTAAATAGGAGTTGCTGTAGATTCAATCCCATAGAAGTAGTTAGTAAACCTACACCAAGGTGAGTGCCTGTAGACATAAAGAAAGAACTTTTAGAGGTGTTGAAGGCCAAACTTGATATAGTTTTCAATACCTCCGAGGAGTTGATGAGGAGATTAATTGAGACAGAAGTGGCTTCATATATGTAACACCTCCTATACAGAACCTACAACTATCTACATACTTGGAAACTAAATTCCTATACAAACAGTCATGGCATACATTTCTATTCATTTATAGGGACTCTTATTACACATCTTTCTTTTCAATTCTATACATATACATAATATAAAATTTCATTTTAGTTAACATTATCATTTAAAAGTAGTATAATATCTTTATATTTACATGTTAATCCAAAAGGAAAACATACAATTTCCTTTATTACATAAACAACCATTATTTAATCAAAAGACATATCCAAAAGTACGTTTACTCCTAGTTGCTGGCTTTGGTCTCTGCAAATGTTCCTTGTACCTCACTCCTATAACCTATACCTACATGAATTAACACTCATTCCTATATATATTTCACGTTTGAGTACGTATGTCTATGCTGAAGCAAACAAATTACCCATTCCCTATGTCTTTTACATTAAGTACCATTATGTCTCTTACTATACTTAGATGCACTTAGTTCATTATGTTTACTTATTAATACACCCTAGGCATGCCATAATACTTCCAGGGTATGTATTGGGGCTTTACAATATAGTATGAGTAGATCGTCAACAAAGGAAATTTGAGATATTCTTAGTTTAACACGCCTGTGGTGAAACTTGAATTCAAGCTCTTTTGACAATGTTCAGTAGGGTGATTCTAGATAGGATCTTTATACTAATTATAAAGAGGTAAGGTGACAGTGGATCTCCTTTCCTAAGTCCTTATGCCCACCCTGTCTACACCATTTGTAGAGTTTGATCAAATCATTCATATAGATATCATTAGAGGCTAAACACATATACAACTATGGTGGAACACAATCTTGCTACATCAAAGGTCTTGGGTTTAGGCCAAAGCCAACTTCTTCATCCTTATCAAGACCACAGTATGTTCAACGTCTTGAAGAGGATAACCAATCATTTCATGCTAAATTAGAACATAATGAAAAAAAGTTGGCCAACCTTGAAAAGTTGGTCAAAAATATACTTAACCCAAATTATGTAAGTTGTGAAGATGAAAACAATTCTTAGTCATTCAACTAATATTAGTATTTTTATTATGTATCTAAGTATTTTTCAAATTGTAATTAACATATTGTACATGACCATATTTAATGATATTTTAATTTCTATATAAAATGTTTCTAATTTTTCATTATTTTTAATATATTTTTGCGTATTTTACAACATCTAAATATTACATATAATAATATCTATTAAAAATCCCACCAATAATTACAATATACATGATATAACATTTAGTTAAAATATAATTTTAAATGTATATTTAAAATTTCAAAATGTCTCTAAAAATATTTGACTTTTTAAAAACATTGCCAATAAGTTTTCGCTACACTTCCATTTTGTACTAAAAACTTTTGGCTACATTTTTAGAAACGTAACTAACAAGTTTAGAAAGGAAATGGAAGCATAGCCCAAACTTATTGGTGACAAAATAGCAAAACGTCGCCTATAATTTGTTACTACAAAAATTATTTGTAGCAAAAATGTATTAGTGATAATTTGATAAAAACGTCGCATATAGGTTTTTACCTACGAAAATTTTGCAACAATTTTTGCAACAAATATAAATCATCATGAATAAGTATTAGTGACGATTTTGGGAGATTTAGCATCGAAATTTTTTGTGCTAAATGTGTCTTCTATTGTAGTGCGGTATAATCAAGTTTTGTGATTGACTAGAAATTGCTATATCAATAAGCACTTGGAGAATAAAGGGTTTGGGCACATATAAAGATCCATATTATTTATGAGGTTAAGTGGAAGAAATATCAAAACTTTGTCTTGTTCAAGCTTACTTCGCCTTTCATAAAAGGAATACAAAATAGTCAGTTTAACTTAAATTAGTTATTTGACCCATATCAATAAACTCTTTATGTGTTTGGTTAGGAGCTGATTGGGTTGACTGATTCAACCCAACCAGCTAATTTTTCACCAGCTCCTTTACTAGAGCATTTGAAGATAGCTGATTGATTTATGTCGGTATTGCCTCTTTCTGCTCTCAGCTCTCTGCTCTCAGTCCATCTTCTTCTTTTTCTTCTTCGTCATTCTTCTTTTTTCCCCTTTGCTATTCCTTTCATTTTGGATTACTAAGGTTCCGTGAAGAGGGTTGCTTGAGACGATTTTGGATGACTTCTTTGTTCTTTATTTGGTTGGTTTTTTCACTCATACTGCAGATGGTTTCTGTATTTCAGCTTTTCTGACGCTGAATGGTCTAACATTCTTCATAGAACTTGTTTCCAGTAAATGGGTATTTGTATTCACCATATCTTGTCGCGTTTTCTTCTCTGACACCTATGTAGATTGAGGTTGTGCATTTTATTAACAATATTCATTAGATTTTCTTAACAATATTCATTAGATTTTGTAGACATCACGACTGGTTGATATTTTCATTTTGCACTCTTGATAGCACCTTTTTCTTGAATGGCATGGGATTGATAACTAGGCTTTTTTCAGGATTGATGATTCCTTGGAATAAACCTAGTAGGCTAAAATATTAGAAGGTCATTTGAGAAGATTTTAGTCATTTATCCATCCATCTTTTTTACTGATTTCCTAAAATTGCTAAAAAAATTTCTTTAACCAAAATAACAGGATACTGGTCTGTCTATATAACTCATTTTCCTAGTTTGAAATTGAATATCTTGGTAAAATTGTACTTTCAGCTTTGTACTTAATATCATTGATTCCTTGCCTTTGGTTATTAGTTGTTAAGGTTATTGGCCAACGTTCTTATGGAAACATACTTATTTTAACTCCCAAATGATCCATAAGTTGCAAACATTCATGCATCAATGAGTGTTATCAATATGCTCCTTACTAAAAACTTTTGTGAAGGCATTAACATTAGACATTCCAAATCCAACTCTCTTAAAGAATTTTCTGATGCAAATCTTTTAATATGTGATGATACTTCAATTGTGGTGTGACTTACATTTGGTTCTAATGCTATCTTGAAGGGTACTATGAGAAATCTTTCCAAAGGGGGGAGGCAGAACTCTTTTGTTCAAAATGAACTAGTATGTATCTTGAACAGCTATTAAGTGTTCTTTTGATTCATTTCACTATCTAAGAAATCTTTTTATACCCATTCTTCACTCTTTAAGGTGCAAAACATGTGAAGAGAATTACTATCATTACTTCTATGAAGGGTGATAATATGTTTCTTATTCAAATATTGCATATAAAACCACAGTCTAAATCCATATATTGTTGTAGAGTACTGGCATCTCTTATTCATCTATTTTGTGAATGGTGACAACATAGGATGTGGAAATTTTATAATATATGTCTATATACGTTTACACTATTGTTCTCTAAATATTTTTCTCATTCATTAGGAAAGCCCAGAAGATAGTAGACATTTACCATTGGATTCCGAAAATTTTGAGATGCCAACTGAGAAGGTATCTCTTGTTTTGGGAAATGCAAGAGTGAATTATCACTTTCGTGATGGTGTGTATGTCATATTAGTTGTCATCAGTTGTGATGTCCTATAGATGTCACCTTATTTTTGGGGGTTCAGAAATCTAATATTCTTATTAAATAGCATCTCATCAATGGTATTTACCGTGTAACATTTGTTAAGCTTGGAGCTACAATCTTGCTAAATAAATCATATTCTTTTTCCTTGTTTAGAGTTGTATGGTATAAATCTTGTAGCTGTCTTCTTATTTATTAAAATGCTAGCGATGTTTGGAATTTTGTTTTTCCTTTAGCTTATAGAATTTGCAAATCTCGTCTTTAGGGTTTGCTGGAAACTTTTGATACTTTTATTAATCCTTTACCTAGGCATCTGGGGACTTCAACAATCGCCCTTCTTCTCTGGTGCTTTATGTTGAAAAGATTGATTCAAAGTTAAAATTGAAGTTTTTGCTTAAAGATAAGATATTTGTTAAAAGATAAAATGTTATCTATTAAGATAAAGTTATTATATAGTTAGGATTTAAACTTTTGAAATTGATTTGTTTTATCTAGATATTAGCTAAGTTTGTTATTTCATTCTCTATATATTTAAGCTTTTATGTTAATGTAAATAGAACCAATCAATAAAATTACCTCTTGCATTATCTTTTTTCTATTCTACTTTAATTTAGTCAGTTTCCCATTCTAAAATTCCAACATGGGTATCAAAACTTTAGATCCTTGAGGGACCTATGAGTGATTAATGTTTTGTAAGTTCAAGAGAAAAGAAGGGCAATGAGAAATCAAGAAAATAAAAAGATGGTGGAAGGAGCCTATCTAGCGAAGGTTGAAGTGGCTGAAGAAGAATCTTTTTTGAATTAGTTAAGAGAAAGTGCTCAACAATGGTAAGATGATGAGAAAGTGCATCAACAATGATACGATGATGAGAAAGTGCATCATACAGTGAAGATGATGAGAAAGTACATCATATAGTGAAGAGAAGGTGCTTCATAAATAAGAAATTTAGAAAGATGTGCTCCATATAGTTTGAATTTTCTGCAACTTTGAATCAAGGGAGAATGTTGGAAATATTGATTCAAAGTTAAAATGAAAATTTTGTTAAAAGATAAGATATATGTTAAAAGAAAAAATTTTATTTATTAAGATAAAGTTGTTATCTAGTTAGAATTTAAACTTTTGAATTTGATTTATTTTATTTAGATATTAGCTAAGTTTGTTATTTCATATATATTTAGGTCTTCATGTCAATGTAATGTGAACCTATCAATAAATTGTCTCTTGCATTTTCTCTTTCCTATTCTACTTTATTTTAGTTAGTTTCCGTTCTAAAATTCCAACAAATATTATACTTCTACAAGAGTTGATTATAAAGTATTCTTCGACAAAAAGAATCAATAGTTGTTTAATAAAAATTGACTTCTTTAAAGCTTTCGACACTCTCAACTGGAGCTTCATCCAAGTTTCTCTAGAAGCCTTGGGACTTGCTAATCAATTTGTCAAATGGACTATGACCTGCTTATCTACTGCTTCCCTAAGTGTTCTATCAATGGCATGCCCTCTACCCCCTTTCAAAATGCAAGAGGCATCAATCAGGGGGACCCTTTATCCCCCTACCTCTTTACAATTGCTATGGAAGGCTTGTCTCGATTATTAAACAAGCTTATGGCTTCTAATGGAAGCTTCACTTTTCATCACCGATGTGCAGAAAGCAAGCTTACTCACCTATTATTTGTCGATGACTTGGTGCTTCTTAATGGAGCTAAAGTCACTTCTATCAACTTGTTGCTTCAGCCATTGGAGACCTTTTCTAAATGGTCTGGCTTGAGAATAAACTCTAAGAAAAAATCACTTGTATATGTCTTCGGATATGAGTAACAAAGAGGAGCTCATAAATATGATTGGTATGAGTCTACATTCACCTTTTCTCAAATACTTAAGAGTCCCTATAACCTCTGCAAAAACCTAAATTCTCTTATTGTATTCCCCTTCTAGAAAAGCTAAAGGGTAAGATTAATTCCTGGCAAAATTGTCATCTCTCATATGTAGCCAGGTGACTTTAATTTTATTTTCACTAAATAGCATGCATCTACACTAGTCTACCCGTTTAATCTTGCCTAAGAGGGTCACGAAGGAGATAGACAAGATCTTGAAAGCTTTCTTCGATTGGGTAAAGCTGAAAATGCCAAGAAGGCAACGGTCAAGTGGAGTGAAGTCACACTACTGAAGAATCTTAGAGGCCTAGGCATTACATCGGTTTCAATTATACAAAAGGTGTTGTTGTGTAAACAAATATGACTATTATTTACAGATAGAGGGGCGTTATAGATTAAATGGGTGCATGGAATTCATCTTCGGAACGTGAGTTTCTAGAAGATCTTACCCTCCTCTCAACATTCTTGGATATTAACTCAAATTCTGATAATTCAAAAAAAAATTTACCCTTTCATCAAGCATATGATCGGGGATGGGGAAAACACTCTAGTGTGGTATGACAATCGGACTAACATTAGTCCACTGATTCTCCAAAATGAGCTTAGATAGCTAAGACAGCAGTATCCCGGACTCCTCTAAAACATCAGGTATTATTTCTAATGGCTCCTGGTCTCACAATTTTAAAGGCTTCCATGCTTTAGTTGATCACCTTCCAGTCCTCAATGATACGAACAGTGAAGATGCAATAATCTGGACACCTACTACTATAGGTCGCTTCTCGAATACTTCTTGTCGTTCACTCTTTAATAGTGGATCTCCTGAAGTAGCATGGTGTTCTCTTCTTTAGAAAAATTCCCTTAACCCAAAAGCTTCTATTTTCACATGACTTGTAATCAAAACAAATTACCTACAAAAAATAGATGGTACAGACAACATATGTTGGACCCCACACCCCACACCCCACCCTTCGGTGTTTGCAGGTTATACTGCGGCGTGTGTTTGGGGGAAGTGGCTCAATGGTGAGAGGCGTTCACTTAAAGTGAAACAAAACCTTGAGGTCATGAGTTCGAATCGTGGATTCCACCCATGACCAAAGAGGACAATACTGATTTGTGTTGGATGCCGCGGTATAACCCGCAAA
>JAOSBP010000003.1:24815994-24830922 GCA_027563825.1 Erythroxylum mucronatum
GATTAAATGGATCCCAATGGGATTGGGATATGTCCCGATGTGATCGCGACATCAATATTGCTAAGAAAGGTTTCCGGAGCTGTTTCAGCATCGGGGCCCGGCGGGCCGGTAGGACCGACCCCGGCTGGACTGGACCTCTTAGTAATTATATATATATAATTAATTAAGTTAATTATATATATATTTATGTGTGTAGCCGTGCATTGGAAAGGGAGAAGAGTTAAGTGTTGACTTTTCAACACTTTATTAATTAATTCATTAAATAAACTAATGGTTAATTAGGCATACACATGTCATGCTCTTATGGATGGATTTTAAATGTTAAAATTAACATAAGGAGGCTTAGTTCATGTGTTGCCGTCGATGTTCAAGGCTAGGGTTTGAAGAAGTAAAGTTTCTTTAAAGAGTTAAAGAAAAGCTTTGGAAAAGTTTCAAATCTTCTTCTTCCTTAAAGAGCATCAACGTCTACTCTCCTTCTCCAGGCAAGGTTTCAACGTCTGATCCAAGCTCTCCAGAACAGAGGTAGGCTCTAGCAGGCTTTATTCTGTTCTAGCTATTCCCGGGTCAAAAGTGTTTGATCCGGTTAGGTTTTCTGATCTCTGCGTGGATACCTTTAGAGATAGTCTCTATTGGCTATTCAGGTTTGAGTTTTCATACCGATACCGGGATCCTGGCTTTCGGGAAGGTCCCGGTAACCAAAATTTTGTTTTCCGCTGCTGGAACATGTGATGTTCCTCCCGGGATTTTCCTACAACATTAACTAAGTTCCAAACATAATTTTAAATTCAAAATCAATTCTAAATTAAATAAATTATTTTGTTAATATGAATAAGGTTAATAATTATTTCTTTATTAATTTTAAAATAATAAATTTCTTAATTTATTAGAAAAGGTAATTTTCTCAATTAAACTTGAAAAGGCATTCTCATTTATTAATTAAGAAAGTTGAGTTTTCTTTAACATTTTTTAAAATAGTTTTCTAATTTATTATGGAATAATTTTCTAATTAGTTGAAAAACTAATATTTTAATAAATAATCTAAAGGGCTTTTTTAATTAAAATATTCTATGTGCTTTTGAAAGTAGTTTCTTTAATATTAAAAATAATATTTTAATTAAGGAAAGTTATTTCTAATTATATTAAAAATAGTTTTTTGATTAGATGGGAATGTCTTACTAGTTAAATTTTGGAAAAGGAATTTTTTAAAATTTATAATAAGTCAAAAGTGTAATTTATTGAAAATTATTTTGAAATAATTTTATTAAAAGAGTCAAGATAATTGAAAATCAAAATTAAATTTTTATTTAGAATAGAAACTTAATTTATTTAATAATCAATAGGTTTAATCTAATTTAATTATCTAAGAAATTAGAAAAATTATTTTTGGATTATGATGATCAATAATTAGAATCAAACAAGTGTTAATATTTGATGCATACAATTTGATTATTTTTGCTAATTGAACTGCATGCTCCCTTTTTTTTTATATGTTTGGCTTATTTTTGGTGCATATTGAAGTGCATGTTTATATGTATGATATTTATATAAGCATTTATTTGGTTTAAAATGACCATTGAAATTAAATCCTTCATTAAATATAAAGTGCATGTTTAAAACATGATTGTTGCGTGTCATTATTACAAGAGTTAACTATAATTCTATTTATTGTCAGGCTTGTTGAGCAAATTCAAAGCTCCTTTTTAACTCAAATAAGTTTGGTCTTATAACAATGGGTCCTATTTAACTAAATTTAAGTGATTTAAATAATAAACTCATGATCGCATAGTTTAGAGGTAGGGTTACGAATAGATATAAGACATGTTTTGACGAGAGTTTTCATCTAACAAATATAAGAACTATATGAGATGTGATTGATAAATTTTTTACCTAATTTAAGTTTAGTTAATTTGATGAGTAAACTCAAGATTAAATAAATTTGAATAGGATCCTAGCTTACTAAAGAGATCATAATAATCTTTTAAAAATAATAGTGAGCACTATTATTTTGAATAAAATAGTAGGAGTAACTAAATATATGATAAAGTCCTAATCTTATTTAGTCGTTATGAAAAATGACCAATTACTTTCTTTGCTTACATTTATATTTTATTTTAAGTGAAAATTACCTTTGGTTAGTATAGTTGATGCTAATGTTTAGTAAAATAAAATTATTGGACACAAATTAGGTTTTAGAAGAGCTATCAAAGTTTTAAAAAAATGCGTATGTCCATAATGTGATTTTGCCATAATCGGTATTTAGGATTTTGGTGATAAAGTTTTAAAGATATATCAATATCATATAAATGACAAAATGTAATTATATTTTAAGATGACTAATGTCTCATAAACTTTAATAGTAATATATAAGATGGATGTCTATGTCGTGATTACAAAATGCAAATAGTTCAAAGAGGTAGAGTTGAAAATTATAGTGCCTTCATGGAATTGTTACATTGAATTTATCCTACTATAAGCATAAACATGGATTAGAATTGAAGGAATTTTCTATAGTATGGTAATAGATGTCATTAGAAGAAAAAAATGATTTCATGACATTTCTTTCCAACATATGATATGATAAGATTTTATATATATATATATTCATTCTTTTGAGTATTTGATACTGAATTTGGATCCAAAGTTAGATAATTGAGACTATCCTTTTATATCATGTTAGTTAAATTAACATAATGAGAATCGTAAAGTTACATACAAGGATATATTAATCCTTTTGATTATGAATCATATGGAACTTGTTAAACTTGTTAGATTGAAGAATAATCAAATCAACCTTTGATAAAAGATGATGATATTAAATTGTTAAATTTTATACATATGATGTGTTACATGTAATAATAATTCGTAAAAGGATCAATACTTGTGTTTCATTGTATTTACTAATAATTTTATATGATATAATCATATATATTAAATGAAAATTTATTTAAAAATTTGAAAATTCAAAGGGTTTAAATTTGTGTAAAAATTAAACAATAAAAACATAGATGAGATCGATGTGGTGAGATGTAAATTTTTTTGGATATATATAAGATGAGATTCTCTAGTGAATTCCTTCACAACTAAATTTTATAATAGTATGATATGTATAAGGAGGAAAATGCAAGATTGGATACTTATAAAAGAATGATTCTTAAGATGAGTAGTGCAACTAAGATTTAATTTGAAAAGTTCAAATCTCACAACGATACATGTAATTAAAATTAGTGCCTTTTTTGATATATTTGATATATAGTTGAAAGATTATGTGAAGGTGAAAGATTCACTTTTATGATGAATTCAAAGAATTTGTGTTTAGAGATGATTATAGATTTATCATATCTACAAGAAAGTTAATCAGAGCATAGTTGTATCCTTTTAGTAGGAGTGTCTCAAGACATATTGCTCATAGAAAATAATTTTATAATTTTAATTACTAAAATTATGATAGTTTAAAAATAACTCTTGTTAGATATGAAAAAGGTAATAACATAATTATAGGAATTAAATTTATATAGATAGATATAGAAATTGTTTACATATTCTAGTCCAAGTATATAAATAATATATTTAAGGAGTTTAATATTTAAGAAATGTGATACTTAAGAAGTATTTAGGTATCCATTATCCTATAATGAGTTGATATTTGAGTTTAAGCTTATATAGATATTAACTTTAAAAGTAAGTCTTAGTTAAGCTATAATGTACTTATAACAACTATTTTGAGATTAAAAAGGTTTCAATGTAGCATTACTTAATAATTACTAATCAAGCCTTAATATATTATTCATTTAATAGAAATGATTATTTGGATTAAGTAGTTTTTTTTTTTTTGAGGAATTGGGATAGTTCTTTGCATATTTAAAACAATAATATAATATGGAACAATAGAGCTATAAGGCATGCAAAATGAGCTAAGATCTCGTCAAAGGTCTAAGTATCTGTTTGGGCAAATTCTCTTAATTATGATGATAATTAAAATGAAATTTATAAGATTTAAAAAAAATTTCACTATATAAATTTTTGTAGATCTCTCTTACTAAATTATTGTCCTAGTAGTAATATAATTGTCAAAAAGTATTATGGTATAAGATACTTAAATGCTTAACTTAGTTTAAGTAAGAGATTGTTAGTTTATTTCCTACATCCAATCAGTTAGTTGTAGTTTTGGTGAAATAATTATATAAAGACATTTTTTTAATCTTTTTCATATTGTTTAATTACTAATATATAAGATAAAATTCATAGGATAAATATATATACAAATGAAATTATATTGAGAAATATTGCATTTACATATTGTTTCTAAATTGTTTTAACCATTGTTCTATTAAGATTGGAGAGTATAAAAAGATTAGTATACATTATATTTCTTCTCTATAAAGGAAGTAATCAATTTTATAAACTAAAATATAAAGATATTTTATTATTTAAGACTATCTCAAGGATGTAATTGAGATAGATCATTATTATTTTTCACATTCTTATTGCGAGGTTAAAAGTCTATTGATAGAAATGTACATTCAAGTATTTAACCAAATAGTAACTAATAAAACTATGCTCAAATCAAAATC
Organism: Erythroxylum mucronatum; assembly: GCA_027563825.1. Taxonomy (NCBI): domain Eukaryota; kingdom Viridiplantae; phylum Streptophyta; class Magnoliopsida; order Malpighiales; family Erythroxylaceae; genus Erythroxylum; species Erythroxylum mucronatum. The sequence goes on from JAOSBP010000003.1 coordinate 24,820,566, forward strand.
TCTGAAATCACTCACTAATTTACGAAACATGATTTCTCCCAGCTAAAGCCAACTCATCAAAAGCGCCTTTTAACTAACCTAACCATACAATCCCGAAACTATCTCATTGAAACACCACAAACCCTATTCTGTCTGGTGTGTCTTCCTCTCTTTTCTCCTTCCGTTACTCTTTCTCAAAAAAAAAAAAAATAAAGAAGAAAGAAAAGAATGCCCTCTTGTAGTTGCTAAAACAGTCTGTTCTGTTCCCGCCGGTTGGGAATTGGGGAGAGAAACTTAGGCGCCCCACCACCACATCTTCTCTCCCCCCTTCCGACCACCCATCATCTCTGTCCATTTTCTCCATGTTTTTTCTTATTCTCGTTTTCAATATCCACGAGACTCCGCCTCTTGGCTCACCACCTTCTTTGTTATTCTTACACCTGAACCAGCTTACTATTGCCGATACCCTCCTCGCTTTCGGCCATTGTCGTAGGTATCATCAACATCATCTCTTATAGCTTTAATCTCCCATGCCATGTTCAACATTTATTCCTTATCATTAATCCTCAATTCTGCCTTCGACTTGGCCTCTGCCAGCTTAATCTCCGGTCTCCTCTTGCTCTCTCTCGCCGCTTTAGCTCTCGTCTTCCATCTTCACCTCAAATCACGCAACTCCTACCATTTGCAACACTTAAACTCTCTCTGGCCCGTCAGGTTTCTGCTCGTTTTTCTCATCACACTTTGGGCTCTCAACGACCTTCTTCGCTTACCCGTTATTCGTGGTCGATATCTGTACCATCTTTTCCCTTCTCTAGGCCTCTCACAACAAGCCAACCTCTGTAAACTCCACTCCGTTCTTTCCTTAGGGCTCTTAGAGCCCAGTTTCCTCGTGATTTTACTTTTTCTTGTTAACGTATCGATCAAGAAAAATACCCCTAAAGCCTCTTGGGCTCTTGCTTTCATTTCCGTCACCTGCTTGCCCATTTTCTGCATACAACTGGTGTTCTTGTACACTTCAAAGATAGAAGGTCATTTACCACCTATATTTTGGCGAAGTTGGGTGGTTTCGCAAGGAAGTTTTGAGAAGCAAATTGTGTTGTGCTCGTACCCATTAATGAGCGCAGTAATATTCGGTGCCTTTGGGATCTGGTACTTGATTGCCTTCAGCTTATCATATTATCAAGCTGTAACCATTGTGATCAACAAGGGTTTGAGGACACGACTCTATTGGCTTGCTTTTGCGGTGATGGTAACGTTGCCACTTGAAATCTTGTCGCTTGCCTTGTCCTTATTATGGAAGCCTGAGGAAGCACCTTCCGCCACCTTTGTGTTCCTTGTGTTTTTTATTACATTAGTTCTGGCCGTGGTTGGGGAGGGCATTTTGGTAATTGTACCCATCTCCGATTCGTTAGGAGCCAGCGGAGACGCTTGGCAGCTGTCTTCCGGTGAAGATGAAGGACAGATACAAAAACTAATGGATGGGATGGGTGTAATACGTGCATGAGTTGTTCTATACATTATTGTTATATAGTTCCGGCAATGGAGGACTTTCCCATTAGTAAGTACGTGCAAGGGTGAGAAATATTAATTCAAAGATGGGATGTTATTCAAAGTATGCTTTGATGCTAATGTTTTACCTTGCGGTCGGAAGTGAGACAGCACTTTTAATCTTGACTTTTGTTGCTCTCGATTGCTTCTTAGTTAATGGTCAATTTCATAATTGGATAGATAAGAAGTAATTCGCGTAAGTTTACAAATCAAACATAAAAGGAAATCCCTCCCTAGTCCAACTTGGTACATTAATCTTAAAATATTTGATATTTTCCTACTATTTTTATATCAATTGCATATATGTGATCCTTTAAGTACTCATCATAACTTAAGGATCATAATACGATATATATGTTTAACCTCTTGCGGTTATCCGTGTGTTAATTTGTATGCGGTTTGAGGAAACACGTTTTGTGCAGGCGAAGAGTTGTTGATTTTGGTAATAAGTGTAATCCAAAAAATCCAATCTTTCATGATTTAAAACATGAACGTTGGAGGGATGTTGAAATTCAGTGTGTCAGCTGATAATTCGGCAGATGCCTATTGGACTGTATTAAGATTAACGGGTAACAAACCCACCATTAGAAAATTGAAAAAAAAAACAAACCTGTGAGTCCTTGGAAAGGTGATCATTTTGAAATGTCAAGGAATAGGGGGACCTAGATTTTTAGTCATCCTGCGTAATTACTTGCGTAATTATAAACTTGGAATCCTAGTCTTACTAGAAACCCGAATTAGTGGTTCTAGGGCCAGCGCAGTAGTCCATTCTTTAGGTTTTGATTATTCTTTTAGAGTTGAAGCCGTAGGATTTTCGGGAAGAATTTGGCTCTTATGGAAGGCTGGTTTTGATATATCAGTAGTACTTGCCCATCGCCAATTTGTTCATACCACCAAGTACGCTTCTTGTGTCTTCAATTTTACAGCAGTTTATGCTAGCCCGTAAATTGCTTCTCAAAAATTTCTTTGGCCAGTTTTAAGTTGGGTTGGTCGCTTTACCCATAGACTCTGGCTTGTCGGTGGAAATTTTAATGCAAAACTAGACCCTTTGAATAAACGCGGAGAGGCCAGGTCAACAAGAGTGGTAAACAAACAATTCCAAGATTGGGTTCACGAGTGTGGGCTTCATGAACTGGGTTTTATTGGCTCTAAATTTATGTGGCGACAAGGAATGATTCAAGCTAGATTGGATCGAGTTTTCGACTCAACAGCTTGGCTTCAGGAGTTTCCTCAAATGTTGAATCATCATTTGCCCTTTATAGGATCAGATCATCGACCCATGCTGATTTACTTACAAAGAGCGCCTCCAAGAACTCCAGGATCATTAGTTTTTAGATTTCAGAATGCTTGGCTCATTCACCCCGGCTTTGATGCTGTGGTAACAGAACATTGGTTACCAGCCGAAGAGACGATGTGTAAATCGTTAGATACTTTCTGCAAACATCTCTTGAGATGGAATCAGCTAGATTTCGGTAATATTTTCCATAGGAAAAAAAGACTACTAGCAAGGCTGGAAGGCATTCAATGGGCCATGATGGTTGGCAACTCGGATTCTTTATTCTCTTTAAAGGACAAGCTAAGTGAGGAACTAACCCAAGTCCCATGTGAGGAAAAAAAATTTAGCACCAGTGAGCCCGATGCGAATGGACCTCGAAAGGAGATCATAATACTAAATTCTATCACACCCTTACTCTTGCTGGAAGAAAGAAGATGAAGATAGAGTGCCTCATTGATTCGAATGGATCACAAATATCAAATTCGGATCAACTGGGTCTGATCGCCAGGGATTTTTTTGTCCACCTTTATACTGCTGAAGAAGGAACTCAACAATGTTTTCCTATCTCTGGCACTTTCCCTTCGATTTCAAACAATGGAATTCGTGAACTAAATCTGCCGATCCATGACATCGAAGTGAAGCAAGCGATTTTTGATATGAATCCTAATAAAGCCCCAGGGGTCGATAGATTAATGCTTTATTTTTTAAAAAACAATGGAGCAAGGTTAGGCCCAAAGTAGTGGAATACATTAAGGAAGTTTTTATCCTAGGTCGGTAGGAAGAGGATTTAAATTAAACCATCCTGGTTCTGGTTCCAAAAATCCCCGCTACTAATATGTCTCACTTCCGACCGATTAGCCTCTGCACTTTGTTCTATAAGATAATTGCTAAAATCATTATGAATCGTCTAAAGAACCAGATGGAGCACCTTGTGGAGGAGACTCAATGCAGCTTTATTCCTGGCCATCAAATCACGGATAATATTATCATAGCTCAGGAGGTTATTCACTCGTTGCGCAAGAAAAAAGGGAAGACCGGATACTTTACGATCAAGGTAGACTGGAAAAAGCATATAACAGAATTCGATGGGATTTTACACACAACACACTAATGGACATTGGAATTTCGGATAAGTTAATCAGAGTCATTATGAAGTGTGTCACGACAGTTACTATGCAAGTCGCTTGGCAAGGTACTTGTACTAATCCCTTCAGTCCCTCACGAGGTATTCGGTAAGGAGATCCGCTTTTGCCCTACCTTTTTGTTTTATGCATAGAAAGGCTAGGTCATCTAATTTCAAATGCTGTGAGACAAGGATTCTAGAAACCGATAAAGCTGAGTCCTATAGGACAATCCATATCTCACCTTTTTTTAACAGATGATCTTGCCCTTTTTGCTGAAGCTACAGAGTCCCAAATGCATCTAATTGCAAAAACTCTGGAGGTGTATTGCAAAGCATTAGGACAGAAAGTCAGCCTTGAAAAAACTCGAATTTTTTTCTCCAACAACGTCCCCCCAACATTCACGCGCAGCCTCAGTCAAATCCTGAACATCACAAGTACGAACAATCTTGGGAAGTACTTAGGAGTTCCGTTGATTTATGAGCATACCACTAGGCGTACCTACCAGCATATCTTGGATAATGCTCGTAAGAAACTTTCAAGAAGGTAGGAAAATGTGTTGTCTCTAGCAGGGAGAGTTACATTAACACAATATGTTATTTCGGCCCTCCCCATCTTCAGAATGCAAACAATGTGATTTCCGCAGCAAATTTGTGATGATTTGGAGCACACCATGAGAGATTTTATTTGGGGCTCTACAGGAGAACATAGGAAAATGCGTCTAGTCAAATAGGACACAATGTGCCAGCCCAAAAAAATAGGGGGTCTAGATTTAAAACGTATTCGCTCCTCAAATGGCGCTCTATTGACTAAGTTGAGCTGGGCGATGATTATGAAACCCTCAACTTTATGGGTTCGATTCTTAAGGGCTAAGTATCAACTAGACCCCACTCATATCTCCCTCACTCTCGATAGGATGGGGGCTTCAGTTATTTAGAGAGGCATCTCCTCAATTTGGTAGTTTGTTCACCAAGGCATAAGATAGAGACTGGAACTGGGAGGAATGTTTTATTCTAGTTGGATAATTGGGTGAATGACTGGGGACCGCTAATTTCAGTGGTGACCTCTCCACTTCCTGCTAGCGCTCTTTACGCCATAGTTGCGGATTTCATGAATGAAGTCGGTCGATGACAGTGGCATCTTTTTCAGCACTACCTCCCTTCCACAGTCTGTATGGATATTGCAGCGATCCAACTCAATATAGCAAACCCAGCAGAAGATACCATCATTTGGGGACAAACAAACCATGGGAGATTCACAACAGCGTCTGCCTATGATTTAATCAAAGGCAATACCACGCCTGCGGCTAGCAACCATTGGGACTTAATCAGGAAATGGGTAGGGCCCCAGTGGATTAGGGCTTTCCTTTAGCTATTGGTGAAACAAAAGCTATTGACCAATTAATAACGAGTGGCTTGTCACCTCACAATGGATAGCTGGTGTCATTTTTGTGAGTATGAAGAGACCACTTTGCATACTCTTCGGGATTGTCTGCAAGTGAAAGCATTTTGGTAAGTAGCCTATTGGTTGTTATGGTAATGGCGTAACAGAAGCATTTTTGAAGATGACTTTGTGTGGCCAGACGACGGGATTAGGGTAGTTCTGGATTACGTCAATTGGATAGTTACGGCTAGGGCTGTGGAAAGCTATGTTTATAGGGATCAGGGATTACCAATGGGTCATCTTACTGGTTGGCCCAAACGAGGGATGGGTCAAGCTAAATACAGATGGGGCGGTTAAACATGGGCTAAACATTACTGCTACTAGAGGATTGATTAGGGATTGCCATAACCAGTGGTGCGGGGGATTTCTTCAACACATTGGCAGGGCCCTCGCCTATAGCTGCCGAATTCTGGGGAGTCCAATCATGACTTATCCTGGCCTGGACGCTTAGATATCGACGAGTAATCGTCGAAGTGGATTCATTAGAGGTGATCAATATTCTCTCCTCTGTTATACTACCTTTGACTGAGTATTATTTCTTGGTGGTAGATACCCGCGATCTACTCCACCGAGCGTGGGAGGTGAAGATTCAGCATGTATATCGCGAAGGGAACCAGTGTGCAGATAGTCTGGCCTCTCTCGCCACGTTATCCAGCCCCGACCTTCATATTCTTCAAGAGCCTCTGACACTAGTCCTAGCTCACCTAAACCGTGATCAGTACGGAGCTTTGTACTGCCGATCTCTGCATTAGTTAGGTTATTTATTTAGTTTGTTTTGGTGTTCTTTCCTTTGTAACAAAAAACAAAAAACTTGATAACGTATCTCGTCTAATATGACCCAACTATCAGTATCATTTAGTTCCTATCACTTATGCTGATTAACTGCGATCTTCCAATTGTAATTATCACTTCGTAATAAAGACCGTGTATCTCACAATTAATTTAATGAATTACAGCATTACACCATAATTTTGATTCCAAAACAAATCTATCTGTCAAAATAACACAAGACAAACTTCATATCATCAACTACAACAACGCCAAAACCAACATATCAAAAAGTAATGACTCAATTCTTCCGTTTAACTAAATTGCAAACTTTCTTACTACAACTTTGGACTCCACTAATTACTTTGAAGCCGTTCTCACTGCCTCTAATCTTCAAGGTTACATCGACGACTTCATCTTCCCACCTCTAATACGAAACCAAACTCCACTCTGCCCACTTTTAAACATAAAAAATGGCGAAAATTGGCTCACCTTGTATACTGCTTCCCTCCCCAGATCAATAGCGCAGCTCACCATCGAATGCTCCATGGCTTGAGCCTTCTGGGTGGTTCTAGAACAACGTACATTTTCTTGCAGCAGTCAACCTCTTAGCATTCTATTCTTGGTCAAAAATTACATAACACAAAAAAGGCCTCGCTTCTGTCACCAAAATCCTCATGCTTATCTGCAACACTGTCGATGATCTAGTTGCCATTGGAGACCAGATATCAAACGATGACCTCGTCCTCTTCACCCTCAATGGCCTCCCGATCGAGTGCGAATCCTTCATCACTGTGACTGATCATTGTGAAGCACTAATTTTTTCGCCGAACTCTGTGCCAAATTTCTCCTCTATAAGCAACGACTACTCTCCATCACACTTCTTCACTTGTTGGTGTTCATCTTTTAACCGAGTTGGAGGGCGGCATGTGTCCATTTTTCTGTCTCAGTGTCGTAATCTCGTAGACGTGACAACTAAAAGGATAAATTTGATAAAGATCAATTAATTTATTTTTTAGTTTTGTCTAAATATGTACGTAAAAAGTATGTTTTTATTCTTAAAATTTGTATTGAAATCTAACTTAACCATTTATTAAAATTTGTATTGAAAATAGCCCTTGAAATTTTTTGAATGCCCATCAATGTCATACTGACATTCAAAATGGCAAATTTCTATATAAAACCATTTAATTTGAGGATTTAGTGTTCGAAACTCTATATTCTCGAATTAAATCCTTTATTATCACCATTTTATTTTGAAACGTCATTAAAAGAAGATTGAGAATAAGCTTATTTCATACAAAATGGTCATTATTAGGGCTGGTCCCTAACAACACTACCCCAACTCATTCCAAAACTCTTTCAGTCTTGAGTTGTAAACAATTTGTGTTTGGAAATTTTACTTATTAAATTTAAGACAAAAAAAGATGTCATTTTATAATATGATGTGTAAGGCATTCGAGTCATTAGGTCGAGTCTCTAGCTGGTTTACAGGCCTGAACTCAACACAAAACCCAAATTAATTAGGCCTAACTTGTTGACTTTTAGGTTGGGTTGGACTGAATTTTGAACTGACTACCATCCCTAGTCATTAGCAAGCCAGCCCTCACACTTGGTGCTGAGACGATGGTATGAGATATGATGTCATTAGCTTTTCATTTTGCGTTGAGTTTGATTGACTTTATTTGGGTTCTTATTTAAATATATAGTTGGAGCTGCTTCAGCAGTTATTGGATTGGCAGCTTTTTGTGTCTACATCTCCATGCCTTGTTTGGTGAACGACTTTTCGTGCCTCTGCATATCCAATCATAGAATCCCAGTTTTGCAAACTTCAATTGATGATGGAAGAAGTGTACATACAATCTATAAATTGCTAATATATTCTTCGATGTTCCAATTTAAATCTGTGTGTAAATTATCTAACATTCTTTCTTATCAGTTGTCTTGTTGGCATGGTTTGTTCCATTGTTATTTAAATCTATGTGTAAATTAACATTCTTTCCAACCCTTAACTTTCTATTCCTTTAGAAAATTAACATCCTCATATCTTGAATCGATCTCTAAGCTACAATCAGATCTAACGATCCATGAAAGGTCAAGGGTTGGAAATATGTTTAAACCAATCAACCAGTTCTATCAAATTCTTCCTAACTTGGTTATGATTATATCATTAATGATTCTCAAATAGCTTTTACTAATTTTCAAATAGCTTAGTCATACACGTCAACAACTCATTATCACCCTATCCAATCTTTCTTCATAACTTTTCCTTAACAACACTCAACATGAAAATCTTACAATTGAATATTATAGTGGTAGGTTATTGAATAAAAGACAAAAGAGTCCTAGTAAGCATAATAGTTACATTTGCTCTTCTAACTATTACAATGTCTCCATTTTTTCATACTTACATTTGACACTCATGCTATGAAATCACATAAGACCTATAAAATAAATATATAAACAAAAACATTAGGACTTATGAAAATTTTGCATTATGCACATATATTTTTACAGATACTTCTTGCGAACAATAATACATCTTCCGAACAAGACTCTTATCCCAACACATAGAACTTGTTTAACATATTTTCTAACAATAACAAACTTTCATGTCTTTTACAAATACAAGTACCTACGAGAGGCCTTCAATTTGAATATTGATTAATATGAATTTATACAATTAGCATTGCTAAAAACAATAATTGAAATACTTACTTTTATATTAATGCATTCATAAAAATGTTGACCACTGTTAGGCTTAGCCTTTAAAATCCGTAACTTCATCTTCTTATTACAATTGGGGTAATCAATATTCAAAATCTGAATTATATATAAAAATATCAATATTAATTATAATTGAATCCAATTAAATTATTACATATATAGCAAATAATATATATTACAATTATTTTATCGTTGAACATAATGCTTTCTCTTCATAAAATTGATAATATATCTTTCCAACTTCTGCTACTCTATCAAAAGAATAATAAATAGCACCCTTGGATCCATTAACAACACCTTAACACTCTTTCCATATCAAATATATACCAGGTGCATAACCAACAAAAGCTACATATACTTTATTTATGCCTGTATTTCTTTATCTTGTTACAATATCATCATACAAATATTTAATTAATACCTTAAATGCAACACTACTGTGATTTCTTTTCATAAGTTCACTCGAAAAAGAATGAAATGTCAAAAATGGTAAAGAGAAGCCACATCTTTACTAAACCTATAAACTATATTCGATGGGTATAATCTAATATGGTGTAAAGTGTAACTAAAACCGGCGAATGCTTGTTGCTAGTAGCATTAATAAATTTGTTATCTTCTTCTTTAGGTTTACGAAGGAAAAGAAACAAACAGATCACATAACCAAACTAGTGAAGCAATTGCCATAATAACTGGTGGGACTTAGTAATTAAAGTTGCGCAAATGGGTAATGACATAAAAGTAAGACTATTAAATCTTAAGTAAGAAAATTATTCTCTATCTCGACAAATCAACTCTTTGTCGAGATAGAGAATAAATTTTAACCCATCATTTCCTACATCTAATTTTATGTATAATCATCAACAACTACAAAATTAAACAAAGTGTAAAAAAAACTAACCTTCATATGACTGATTGTGAAGTGCTGAGGGCGTCGAGAAGGAAAAATGAGCTTTCAATGATGTGAGATGGTGTGGGCGTCGGGAGAAAATTGACTGAGAACGAATGCGATGTGACAGTGGGAACGACTGAGGGATTAAATGATGGCTATGGAATAGAGAAACAAAATTGTCAATATTTAGGGATTTCTTGCGTCTGGGAGGAGGGATTGAAAGATTGCTAAAATATTTAGGGATTTCTTGCATCTAAGAGGAGGGATCGAAAAATTGTCGAAATATTTAGGGATCTCGTGGGAGTAGGGATCAAAAGATAGGATTTAATCGTATTGAAAAGACGTCGTTTTAATTTTATCATAAAATGACGTGTTTCATTAATCTAAGTCACTTATGTTAATAAATGCTGACGTGTCTTACTAATTAGGGCTCCTGGACATGACAGAGACACTAATATCAAATTAGAATTGAAAAAATTGAAAATTTGAGGATTTTATTGTCACTTTTAAAGTTCAAGTTTTTTTTTTGAAGATAAACGTCAAAACGAAACACGCAACAACAATGATTAGAAAGGCAAAACAGAACTAACCCAAGCCAACAGGCTT
>JAOSBP010000003.1:24841063-24851392 GCA_027563825.1 Erythroxylum mucronatum
AACCATGAACCTAATTTTTCAGGTTCGGTTCGAACCGAACCTAAACTCAGGTTCGGTTAACCTTATTTACAGGTTCGATTCATGCGGTTCAGGTCCGGTTCACAGGTTCGCGGGTTTTTTTGAACACCCCTACGTATAAGAGTGATCAGACATCAAGTTCTCTCTAAAGTGAGCAAGTGAATTAGGAATTTGGGTGAGCCAAGCAGAGTTGATTGATGCTATGTCCAATTTTTTCCTTATGAGCAAATTGCCCTATTGATTGTTACTTTACGTAACTAGTCTTCTAGTCCAGTGTAAATCCACCAAATCCATCTTCATTAAGAAATCAGAGAGTTCCTTCGTTGAGCTAATGTTATATATCCTGCTACTTTCCACCTCTTTCATCTTAAAGAGTAGTTATAGTCCCCCACAACAAGTCACTGGTTTTGTAAACCCAATTGCAGTCTTTGTAAATCCATCCACAATTTATTTCATTGAAAATGAAAATTGGATGCATATATAAGAGTTATAACAAACACAAGACTCATACGACTCATACATTTCATCTAGCATAGCAAATGAATAAGTTGGTCTGATTCTTCCAACATCTGCACCTTAATCATTCTAGTATTGTAAAGAAAAAAGATTTTACCATTATAGTGAGACCTATAGTTACAACAAGTCTTCTAATCTGTTTCCAAAAACTTAGAATTAGATAAAGTCTCAAGTTTTTTATTTTGGTTTCAATGAGTCATATAAGATAGACCATCTTTTCTTTCACCACTTCTTTCCTAAGATTCTTTAGCCCCCTAGTGTTCCAAACTAGGATTGACATTGACGGGGAATCCCCTATATGTTTGCTAGTTTGATTTCCCCTCCTCCTAGCTGACTTTCTTTTAGAGCAACTGATTTTTTAATGACATTTGAAAACTATATTCAAAGTGTTATCATACCTTAACCAAGAATTTTTTAAATTAATATTAATCCAGAACAACATAACATTATTGTTAATCACTTTAGGGTAATAAATCTTATATTGATCATTCAAGTACCTTTATATAATTCATGTACATTCAACTATCGATCGAACTACCTTTGGCTACAATAAATTATTAATATCATAACATAGCAATCTCATATGAGATACTTTGGAGATTTCTGAATAAAATTGTCACTTATACAATTATAACAACGAGAATTTTCACAAGTAATATTCTTAATGGAATTTTCATATAGGATAAGATTAATGAACTTATTCTCTAATAAATACATACATATTTATTTAAATAGCTTCGTACTTTAATTTGTGAAATCGGTTACTTTACTTGTAAAAAAATATAATTTGTTTTATACTTTTACGGTCTATTAATATTTAATCTTAATAGAACAATGGCTAGAACTAATTTAAGAATAATATATAAATATTATATGAATATTATAATTATAATCTTATTATAATTTTATTTACAATATACATTTATTTTATATATATTAGCATATATATATATATATATAATAAACAATATCTTTAAATAATTATGATTCCAAAATGCAACAAACTTGTTGACATAAATTAAAAAAATAAATTTTCTCCCATTTGACATTCATTCAAGATGTACCAAATTGTGGGAATCGAAACCTGCTCTTTCAAGTTGTCTAAAAGAACGTAGAGCAAGAAGGTCAACGAAAAAAGAAGTCCCCTCAAAACATGTTATTCCGTCGCAAGTGTTGACTGCGGAGGGGAGGTAGATGAGTCTGGAAAGCTAAAAACAGAAACAAATATACATAAGTCGTAGAAAGGAAACAAAGTCTTTAAGAATTAGTGGTGTTTGTTCCATTTGATTGCTAGCTGGCCCATCTAAAAGATTTAACAATTTCACATCTAACCATTCTCCACGGGCCGCGATGTAAAGCTCTGTAATTCTGTCTGTCATTTGCGCGTAATTTCTTGATCACAGCTTATCTCATCAACTTTGATTCGTTGATTATCATCCAACTTCTACGTCAAACTTCTAGTCACTTACTTCCCTACAATTCTTTTAATTTTTACTTAAATATCATGTTTCTGGCTTCACTTTAATAAACTTTTAAGTATGTATGCGCACATAGTAAAATTGAATATCCTAAAGTTGACATATAAAACTTCTTGCGTTGCGAGGTTATCGTTCTACACAGTTTTTTTTGTATTTTTTTGAAAAAATTATTTTCGTAATTCAAACTTATAACTTTTCGGTTATAAAAGAGCAATTTTTACAAGTTACTTAATGACTCTCATTATCAAGAAAATTGCGTAGCCTAATTTTGTCAAAGAAGTAATAGATTTGAAGTATATCCTCAAGATTTGTAGTTTCCAAATTTCAAGATTAAGCTGAAGTAATAGCTTCTATCTAGTCAAATTAAAACTTTGATTTTAATTCAGGAATCTGATAGAACTTAGCCCCCTCTTAGAAGCCAGATCTAGCATATATATATATATATACCTTGCTTTCCTTCCTTCTCTAAAGAAGACCTTAAGCCAAGCTTGTACGATTATTATGGGGTTAATTTTCAGCTACATATAATAGCGAACTTCTTTTGCCACATGAAGAAACATTTACAACAAATTAATCTCAGGTAACAATTATATAATTGTAATATGGTTCTAATGATTGGGATCAATTTATTATTAAGGTGTATCAGTTTTGATATTATAATATCACTAAATATTTTAAGAGCTACGAGTACAGTTAATAGAAGGCTAATTACTAGTTCATACAACACAAGCAATAAAGGGAAAGCTTAACATAAAAAAGGACGTGATAACCTAAGCCAAAGGGAAGCCCCACAATCTTGGCAACGAAATCTGCCATAATCTCCGCTGCTAACACTTTATCCTTTTGTAGTAGTCTCCCCCTCAGATCTTGGCATACACGAATTTTATCGTGCGGTCGGTTCAAATGATTCACAGATACGCAAGGCGTAAAATTAGGAAGCCAAGCCTGGAGCCATGATGGAGCCGTTCCAACTGCTTTTACATAGGACAGGAGTTAGTCAGATTCCTTACCAGACACTGGACCCCACTTAACTGCTGACGTGGACAAGGAGTTGTCCACTTGTCTTTTACGCTTCCTTCCCGTATAATGACAATAGTAACCATATTTGGTTAAAAGTAAAACTACTTGTTATCCTAATCAATTAAAATAGAAAGTAAAAGGGAACTCGCAGTTGAACAGTGCGTCGTCTCTTGCGTAGTCCTTGCAACAATACATATGTTGGAATTGGCATGCGCAAAGCATGTTCATATTTACTTGGTTTAAGTCGGCATTTGGCAAAAGACAAAGATTAAAAAACGTGTGAATTATGGTGTCGTAATTATCTTGTAACCTTCGAAGCCAGCAGAAAAAGTCAAACTTGAGAATGGTAGAACAGTGTGTGGAAATAATAAGAATGAAATGTAGCACAGCGCGTCTCTCCAGCTGTAAAAGTCAACAGTAGTTTTTAAACACCATTTCGGCCGTAAGAAAACTTTAAATAAACCCTACCTAAGATATTATTGTTGTATTTATTTGCGCTCAGTTCAGTTTCCTTCTGATCTGGTAGAACAACCTTTTGTTTGAGTACAAACTAAGGAAAGCAAAATATAAGGAAGAAGCTATACCACCAAGAAGGGCTATATATACGCCAATCCCCTTCCTTCAACAACCTCTCCTTCAATCTCTGTCTCTCTTTTTCAAACTTGTATTGCATATGTTTGAGCATCATATATCATGAGCAATATACCGACGTCTCTTACAGATTCTTCTCTTACCCTCTTCAATCTTGCCATTTCTTCTTCTGATCCTTGGCCTTTCTCTATTGTCCTCTTATAACCTTAAATCCCAAGAAGGGGTTTTTGTTTAACAGCTTTGATTGTCATATACAGAGATTTTAATTCTTTTGTTTTCTCATCTGTACTATACTTGAGAGGGCTTGAGAGTTTTTGGTGAGAAAAAATGGGAAGCGGTGACAAGCATCACCTGAATTTCCATATTCACTTGCCAAATCTTCATCACCACCACCACCATGATCATGGGAAGAATGAACTGAAGGGTATACCAAAAGGATGTTTAGCAATCCTGGTGGGCCAAGGTGAGGAGCAACAGAGGTTTGTGATCCCTGTGATTTACATAAATCACCCACTCTTCTTGCGATTACTCAAGGAAGCTGAGGAAGAGTATGGATTTGATCAGAAAGGTCCTATCATCATCCCTTGCCATGTGGAAGAGTTTAGAAATATTCAAGGTATGATCGACAAGGAGACGGCCAATGATCATCACCACCATCACCATGTCTTGTGTTTTAGGGTTTGAATTCATCAAAAAGTTTGTATAAATCTGTTTTATTTGATTTAATTATTTGTTTCTTCCTTTGTTGTAGCAGTTGGAATGTGTTGAACAAAGACAGACAAAAAAAATCCAGTGTTTTTAAGAACAAAGGAAGCCATGTCTTGTAAATTTTATATGTATCTTGTATTCGTTTAAGCAAAATGTACGCAATATGCATGTATTATGGTTTGACTATTTCTTTTCTCATCTAAATGTGCACAGAATAAAGGAAGAACAGAAGTATTTTTTTAAGAATCTTAGACGTACAGGACACGGTTGAGAGTTGTAAGAAAGCAAAGGGGTTTGCTTGGAGTAGCCAATGAGTTGTTTTTGAGTCCCAAAGTAAACATAGAATAGTTGAAGTTAGATAACATGGAATACATGGATATCGTTAGTTGAGATATGTCTAACAGGTAGGTAGATGTGGTAAATCTAATACTTTGGGGCCGCTTCAATGTGGGAACTGCTTGTTGAGATGTGTGTAGCAGGTCGGTATGTGGAGAATCTAAATCCTTTTCGGAACGTCCAGATCTTATGTCCAATATTACGGTGTCTTATTGTGTTCAATAAATTTCAGCCATTTATTGGGTCCCGTAAAATAAATGGCTGAAATTCTATAAGACAGAGTAAAACTGGATCTGGTTTACTTTTGGAGTGGGTTAGTGATTGCGGATAGGGCTCACGGCTCCGTATTGGCTTTCTCCACAAAGATATGTCACTAAGTCGTGATCATGTTTTAAATTGCATCGTTACCACAATTTATGACAATTCTAATCATATTTTCTGTAATTAAGTCTTAATTGTCACAATATAACACAAAATTTGTAATTCAAAACTTTGATAATAATATTTTATATTTCTTCCCAATTTCTTAATTAAAAACCTTTTTTTAAAAAAATATCAGAATTATTTTCTCTTCTTAACCCCATTCGAAAGGGACGAATCAGAAGGAATTCTCTTAAATAGTTTTAGGGTTGAGGAGATTCTTTACTTTTTTTCAATGCTTTGTAAAACTCAAGCAACTGATCAGGTTATAAGGGACGGTGCAGAAGTAGGTTCCAAGTAGGCTCATTGACAAGGTATGAATCGATTCGATTAAGCTGAGACGTCCAGCACAAATGTCGCTTCAAATATATAATACCCACCCAACATGGACGCAAAAGGAAATGCGTGTGGCTGATAAGGTCTTGACAAAATGCCCAACCAAACAAAAAGACTTGGAAGCATAATACTCTTGAACAATATTTTGGCCATTTGGATCTGATGCCCCTTAAAGTCATCAAAATGCATGTGAGGTAACGACTGAATTGTACTTCTTTTCGGCCGTCTCATCCCATGCGAGCTGGCTATTGGTGCTGGACATGCGAGGCTTTATCGGAGTACGATTCTCTTGCCTTACTTTTTACAAATTTAAAATTAGTTTTACTAACACAATCTCAGCAGCTGATGTCTTCACTCTTCAATTTAAAAATAGGATCAAAGAGTGTAGACCCAATTCACCGTTTAGTGTGACAAGAAAGAAAAAGGAAAACAAAGAAGTCATATAAATATGTCGATTCGAATGAAGAAGTCTGAACAACCAAAATAATTAATTTACTATGATTGGGAGTTGGGGACCATCTGTCCACTTCCAAATAATTCAACATTTATATGGGAAAAAAAATCTCTTAAGGTGTCACTAATTCTAGGTGTTGGTTAAGCGTCCTTGTCGATATGCCTTGCAAGTTGCAATTATTAGATAAAATCATACGGAGTTTCTAAAAAAAAAAAAGTCAATTTAGAAGCTCGCTCTCTCTCCAAATGTTGTCTTTTGCATATTTACACTTTGTGGCAACTTGCTGGATGGAAACAAGTTTTGGAATATTTGTACAATCTAATACAAAGAAGTAGTTACAACTTCTTTCGTAATTTGAGCAATTTCTTAGGATTCAATAATACTCACAAGATCAACGCTAACAACAAACTACTCACACAATAAAAGTTATTAAATGATAAATTAGACTCAGTATTGAATATGAAAAATCCTCTAATATAAAAGTAAAAACTATAAGATAAACTAACAATAAATCTACAAAATCCAAAAATAGTGAGATATTACCATTAATCTTTTGTGCTAAGAGCACTTCACAAAATAATCACATCTAATCTCACTTTTCTAGCTCTCTTTGAAAACTTCGAGGATTGAGTATAAATTAATTTATTTATACCAATACTACTCTAATTATTCGTACTCTGACTTTTTTCTCTTATTAAACTTTCAAAATTTAAAAATAAAAGATTTTTAAAACTATACATGGTCTCCCAAACGATTGTGTGTGGTGAACATGTCTCTCAAAATTTGATGTCGCTCTGATACATGACCCTATTGACTTACATGGTCAGCAAATACAGTCTCGTCCTCCATTTACATGATCGTGTCTGACTCTACATAGGCGTGTCTATACTTAAACATCATCTTCCAACTTGTACATAGTTATTAAAAGCTTATACGTTCATCCACATGGTCATCTACATCATTGACACAGGTATGTGCAACCTTAACACGGCATGTCTTCAGTTCATCTATTTCTGCCTTAAATCTGTCCAAACTTTATTTATTTTAATCCATAAAGATATCTAATACTTATAGAGTCTAGATTTAGTGGAATATGAAGAACAAACATCTATAAAATAAGGTTAGACCCACAACAATCTCCCTCTCGACGCATTTCAAATGAGCAATCAACCACCTCATTAACACTTGAACGCCTTCTCGCGAGAGCTTACTTTAAAGCTCAAACTTACTCCCAAGAATGACCTTCATCAACATTTCAGTACCATTATTTTCTGTGTGAATGTTCTTAAAATTCATTAGTTGCTCTTCAACCACAAATCGCAACTAATGATATCTAACATTAATATGCTTAGTATGGGAATGATACACATAACACTTTAGCTATCACAAAAATTATCTCAACTATTAGTGAAAAAATCTTATCAAAATCAATACCTTTTTTTTTAAAATTGAAAAATATTCCATTTACTAAAGCTCACTATTACATAATATACAAAAGATGAGATAGACTAGTTATTATGTGTCATGTCTATCTCCAGATTGAACATAAGGTACAAAAATTGAAGAAGAGTTTTAAAGAGTCATAACATGAGAGTATGTAACTTGCCAAAATTTAGAGATGCCAACATGTTCTCATGCTTTGTGTTAACATGTGGTTAACTTTCCTAGCTATGACGATGGAACGAATGCCATTCAAAATCCTGTTTGCCAGACGATGCTTATCTTCTATGACTTGTTGATATAATCGAGAATCCATTTCTTTCCAAATAATATAGATGGAAGTGTGAAGACAACCTTTAGAAGGATTGCGTTTTCCTTCCCATTTTTTGTCGTGTTGATAAATCGACACAAAGTTCCGTTCCAATCATACGTATGGTTCATAGCACCCACCATCTATTGTATTCTACTTCAAATGGATTTGGAATAAGCATAATTGAAAAAAAAAAGATGATTTCTGTCCTCATTGGCATTATTGCAGAGAACACAACTCTTATCAGACCTATTGAATCATCGACATTTAGTTCAAAGCACGATTTTTAAAGGCTAGCCAAGCAATGACAGACACTTTGGGGTTTATCGAGTTTTTCCATATGAGCTCAAACCAAGGAACTTGTTCCATATCAGCCCAAAAAATGTAATGACAAGATGTGTTAGTGAAGAAACCACTTGGATTAGGTAGCCAACAAATGGAATCTGCTAGTAAAGTGTCCCTTAGGTGGCGTAGATGCTCTTGTAGCAGTGAAAAGCCCTAAAAATTGCTCCTCCAACCTCCATCCACAATAAGATCAGAAACTCGAGCACCCATCGGCAATCGGTGTTAACGCCACGACACTTAATAGAGTGGTAAGTTCCTTAGTGTTTGCTAGCATGTAGGTTCTCCTACCTTTAGCCTCTTTAGGATATAAAATAAGCCCTTTAATCAAGAAGGCCTTGTTGCTAGTAGTCTTCCTCTCATAAAGAACCTTCAATTACTGCCACAACTAAAAAGGATCCATCTAGTAAGATATTTAGTTGAATAAGTTAATATCAATCCACTGTTTAATAGTTCACACATGGTTTTTTGTTTTATCTTTTCCGACCCTTTATTTGTCATCTTCTTCTACTTTGATAAGACTTCATTTTTTACACTTTTCTCCACATCGATAGGATCATAGAGATCCTTGCAATATAGGAGATCTTCCATCATAGGTCTCTAATTGACTAGTTGATCACCGTCAACTTCACCATAGAGTTATTGTCACTCTCCATACTTAAGGCTATGACACTAGTTGTTAGGATTCCAAGTAATAAGATTCACAGGATCAACAAGATCACTTAACTAATAACAAACTACTCGCACAATAAAGATGACTAAAGGATAAATTAGACACATGATGTAATGTAAAAAATCCCTTAATGTAGAGGTAAAAACTACGAGACAAACTGACAATAAAATACTAAATTCAAAAATAACAAGATATAAGCATTATGGTGTTGAGCTAAAAACACCTCACAAAGCAACCACAACTAATCTCACTTTTTTAGCTTTATCCAAAAACCTCTAGGATTGAGTACAAATTAATATATTTATACCAACACTACTCCAAGTAATCCTAGAAATCAAACTTCAATAAAATTATAGTTGAACAATGTCATATGGACTCTAAAATCTTATATCAACGCGGGATTATGTCCTATGCAACTTTTATATCTTATCAAACTTTTAAAATATGAAAACATAAGATTTTATAAAATTATATACAAGTCTCCCATGTGATTGTGTGTGGTGACTATGTCTTTAAAATTTGAAATCATTATGATACATGGTCTTAGTAACTTACATAATTGGTAGACATGAACGTGTCCTCCACTTACACGGCCATGTCTGACTCCACATAGGTATGTCTTTCTTTAAATGTCGTCTTCCAACTTATACACAATTATAAAAGTTTACCTGTTCATCTATACGGTCGTATACAACATTAACATTTACATGTCCTCTAGAAACATGTTCAATTCATCACTTTTTGCCTCAAATATGCTCGAACTTCTTTCCTTTTGATTCATGAAGAAAGTTAACACTTCCGAAGTTTAAATTTAGTAGAATTTAATGAACAAATATCTATAAATGGGACTGGACCGACATCACGAGTGAGATCCACTTAAAAAAGGATTTAATAGTTTTTAAATTACTTTTAACCTAAGTAAAAGAGTATTTTTAAAGTATAAATTTATAAATTCAATACGACACACTTATTAAGTATATTATTATTAGAAATGTATTTTAAGAAAAAGAGTCATGAACTTAGTTTCAAACTAGTAAGTGTCACAACTCCTCTCGCGATCTTAAGATTTGAATGTTCTCTGGTTTCAAGGAAAATTGGTTACAAGTCTTGAGATCTTCACAGTCCACATCCATGTTGCTTCATTATGCATATGGTTCTGCTTGAAGTTTTGCTTGCAATAATCGTCTTTGTTAGCTCACCTATAATTAATGTTCAATATCATTGATTGAACTTGCTAGCTTGTTACTTGTTTTTAATTTCAATATTTTTAGCCTTGTCGAACATTGTTCTCAACAATTGGCTTCTTAGAAAAGTTCCGATTAATTCTATTCCTTTCAACTTCCCAAAAAAAAATCATATCCATAAGAATGTTGGGAAAGGAGGTGTCGGTCACGCAGCGGCAACAAAACCAGAACCAATAAACCTTTCCCTGTGTGAACAACCACAACCAATCCAAGAAAAAATAGCAGTCAACAACTCACCAATGTACGAAATTAAGCAGCAAAAAATAAATAACACAATCAATTTTTACGTGGAAAACCTTCCTCAATGTGAGAAAAGAAAAACCACGGGACCTAGTCCAGTAAAGAAAAACTCCACTATCATCAATTAAATTACAGAGTTTTTCACCTCTAGATATAACTAGAGTCACCACTCAACTCAAAATACAACAATAATCATCAACAAG
>JAOSBP010000003.1:24859874-24875360 GCA_027563825.1 Erythroxylum mucronatum
AACAATATGTTCAGAAATTGACATCACAATCTTCAATTTTATCCTATTTCACTAACCTTTGGCTTCCACGGTCCCTTATACTCAGGGTTGGCAATTGTTAGGGCGGTCCATTCACCATCTTCCTCATCATAGCGGCTTGGTGATAAAAGAACATTCGAGAGTGTAAAAATTGCAAACGTTATTTAGAATCTGCAGAAAAGAAAAAAATAATCAAACAAACGTGAGGAAGGTAAAGTGTAAAGGTAGAAACTTCGAGAGTGAAGGGACGGTGAAGCAAGAAGAGGAGGAGGACCAACCGTGGAGAAGGGGAGGAAGCCAGGGATGGAGAGAGAAAGAGCGTTGTGAGTTGCGTGAAGTTGAACAGAAAGAGATAAAGCAAATAACCATATGGAGAGAGCAGATCTGGCGATACCCACCGAAACTCGGTCAAAACCCAGAAACTACAAGAGAAAGAAAGAAAGCTCTAGATTGAAGCAAGAGAAGACCTAAAAATTGATGAATCGAGATCAAGAAGAGAGAATCAGAGAGCGAAAATGTACCGTGCGTGAAGATCCGAGCACGGAGAGAGCAGATCTGGAACCCTCCTCGTGTCAAGAACTTTGGCGCTCTACCAGATCCACGATCACAGTGGAAATATCCCATTAGCCTCACTTCTGTCGGATTTTCTTCATGGAAGTGAAAAGGGAGAACATTCGAGAGTGTCGATGTGTGAGATGTATAAGAGAGACGAGAAACAAATATCGGCCGTTAGATTAAATGGACGAGTGAGATGGATTGCGTGGTCGTCCATTCCAACTCGCCCTTAGTATATATACTTAATAATTAGGCGCGGTGAGTTACTCTCCAGCTGATTGAAAGAACTTTAAATCACGAGTATTTCTTGTCTTCTTAATGCCTTGTTCTTAAGATGCTTCCAAGGTTCAACCTTTGTTTAATTAACCCATAAATGTATATGGTAATATTTTTAAAACCAAACAAGAAGTTAAACCGTAAAACAAGAGATTTAAAATTTAAAAGATTCAACCGATATTAGAACGTCATAAAATTATTTAAAGATTAAAAAATAAAAATTTTATGATTAAAGGAGGCTGTCATTAATTTAAAATTTAATTAAAAATGATATTTTTAAATGAAAATTAATTGATTTATTTTAATTTATAAAAATTGATTAATTTATGAAATTGACCAATTAATTAATAAACTGTTCGACAACAATAACAATTATTAAAATAAATTAAACCAAAAATTAAAAATCAAATCGAAAAGTCAACCTATTTAAAGTTTTTACAGTTAAACCAATGAAATCAGTTAGATTTGTATATTTTACGAGTACTACTTGATGTAATATGTATGTATCATTAGCATTACTAATGCTGGGATATACTTGATATGCATTAGTACAGCAGTGTTGGGATTTGTCACTACAACCAAAGGTACAACAATCGTTGCTAACAGTTATTGACAATGATTTGGTTTCATTACACAAAATATCGCAAAATTTTCGTAGCTAAAAGCTATAAGCAACGTTTTTGAGAAATCATCGCTAATAGTTTTTGGCTACGCAGCGATGTTTTGCGGAATCATCACCAATAGGTTTGGCTACACTTATTTTTCATAGCTAAAAACTATTGATTACGTTTCAAGGATCATATTTAAAAGAAAAGTAGCTAAAATCCAAATGTTTAAAAAATATTTTTAACTACATTTTGTAAAATATAGCCAAAATTTTTTAGCTACATTTAACCAAATATTATAACATTTTGGAATTAATTATTTGTTACATTGTTAATCCATATTATCGTATATAATATATCAATATATTTTTATTGTTAATTTATTATACAAAAATTGTACAAAAATAATTGATAATTTGAAACATTATATATATATAATATTATTAAATTTCTTCGTATACAAGATTTTAATTACAACTTCAATGATTATTATATACAAAATAATAAATATAGAGACTAGTTCACAAATTATAAATGCTGAGATTATAAAAATTGCAATATATCCAAAATTTAAATATAGTTAAAATATTGTGATTATTGAAACAATATTGCATAATTAAAACAAAAATCACATAACTTTACCATTCATGACATAATCACTCAAGCATTGCGTCTTCTTCAATTCTGTAATCAAGAAAAAGTATTAAATTTAAATTATAATACAAACAAGAATTAAAAGAAAAAATTATAAGAGATATAATTAATATCATTCACTTTCATCTTCAATGCTATTATAATCCAGGCCAAGTATTTTTTTTGAGGTACTTATTATAGTTAGCTTTCAAATATGTTGTAATTTAGCCTTAAACGTCTTGTTTTTCTCTTGAAGTTGTTGAATGAATCTTTTACTTGATGAAGTTGAAACATTTGGCTTAAGGCCAAATTAAGACCTTTGATATAACCAGAATGTGTACCAAGCACGGTATTGCAAATGTCTTCTACATTGACCTCATTCTCCTATAACAACTCTTGCATCTTATTCTAAAATTAAAAAACAAAATTATTTTTCAATGTAAATATTATTAGTTACTACTACATAAATAAATAAACTTAAATATTAAACAAATTGTTATAATTACATAGTTATTTTCCTCTTCTTCTAACATCCACCCTTTACCTTCCTTATAGTGAGTGACTTTGTATAGTGTGATCCTATCTCACTCTTGTCCACATAGCTCATTTTCACTTTGTTTTATGAAAGAAAAATACAAGATATAATAAATAATATAGTGTTTATTGATATAATTATAACTTGCAAACAAAGATCTTACATATTCATTTTGAACGAATACAAATGATTTGGATCATTAATTATGAGGTGTTTTCATTTTTCCTCTTTTAATCTTTGTCTTCTCACAATTTTCCTAAATAAAGACAAATAGATTAGGTATTCATTAAATCATCTAATTAGATTAATGGAAGCAAATGTGAAGGGAAAAAAACAAACTTGAACTTTGGGAGAGACCTAATAATTACACAAATTATTCCACTTTTCTTAAGATATTCGTTCTGAAACATATCTCCACATCAGAAGGAAAAGATTTATAAAATTGATGCAACCTATAACGTTGATCCCTGGTCCTTAGTTTTAATAATGAAATCATGCAATTTGAAACATCAGGGCTCGTAATATCAATAATATTCAATTTCAACTGTGAACATTAAGTAGAAGTGTAATTAATTTTAAAACAAGTGAAAAATGTTGCATATATTTAAATAAATTGAAAAATTACAACTACTTTATCTAAAGAATTTTCAAGCAAGTTGTCTTCCTTCAAGTCCTTAACAGGCTTCAAACAAGGTAATTCTGTTCTCGCTCCCTAACTCACTTGACAATTTTGTAGATTGGATCTTGTCTACAGAACGACCTTATGAAGTGTCAATATATATTGATAACTTGCTATTTATTGCAACATTCATTCATTGCAATTCACAACCTTTAGTTTTACCTCTGCATCTTTTTTTAATATAGACATTAAAACCTGACAAAAAATCAATAATGATAAGAAAATATGCATTAAACATGTAAATATATATTTGTGCATAAGTTTACTTATAGCTGTTAAAGATTAACAAACCTGCATATCCATCTGTACTAGTTAATTCATTATTGTTTGAGGAAGAATGAGGTTGTGTATGACTACTTTCACTGGTGGTTGAGGTCAAAAGTTGTTGTTGGCTAAGAATTGAATTGATGTCACCAACCGATTGATCTAGTTGAAGTTGCAGATCCCTTTGTTCTACAACTTCCATACTTTCCACCTTCTTCCATTTGTTTATACTAAGTACCATTATATTGGATATCTATAGAAACAAACATAAATTTTAGTAACATTACAATACATCCAATCATCATTATCAACATTCGTTCAAACATAAACATAATCGCATAAACATAAGTCAATCATCAACAATACTCATTAACATAACTCAATCATGAACAATACTCATTAACATAACTCAATCATCAACAATACAAATTAACATAAGTCAATCATTAATAATACACATTAACATAAACCAATCATCAACAATGAGGATTGACATAAGTCAATTATCAATAATACACATTAACATAACTCAATCATTAAAAAAATCAATCATCAACAATACGCATTAACATAAGTCAATCATCAACAATGCGTATTAACATATGCCGATCATTAACAATACATATTGACATAAGTCAACCATTAATAATACGTGTTAACATATTCCAATCATCAACAATACACATTGACATAAGACAACCATCAACAATATGTATTTACATAAGTCAACCATTAATAAAAGACATTAACATAAGTTAATCATCAACAATATGCATAAGTCAATCATCAACAATACGCATTAATATAATCCAACTATTAACAATATGTATTGACAGAAGTGAACCATCAACATATCTCATTAACATAACTCAACCATCAATAATACACATTAATATAAATGTTACCAACATTACATTTGAAACAATATAAAGAACACTTTTATTACTTTCAGTCATCATGATCAAGATCTTAAGAATCATCATCATTAATTGCATTATGATTCAACTATTTATCACTATTATAATCGGCCAAAGTATCATCATCATCATATAATTCATCCTTAGTATATTCTTCAGCTCTTTGTACGACAAGATTGGCTTGTACCTTATTTGCTTTTAGTATATTAGGATCAACATCTCTGCTATGGAATGATGATTTATCTACATCTTCTATTTTTAGGGCTCTATTATTCAGGTTTCATTCAATCTCTTGATATACTTCCTTTTCACAAAATTAAAAAAGATTTTGTTGTTGAAACTTTTGAACAACTTTTCAATTGATGCCCAATACAATGTTGTTGAGCTAGAATACTTGCTTCACTTGACTTACAAGAATAAAGGGGTCATTATCATACCATGAGTTACTAAATTTGATGTTAATCATATCGTCATTCACTTTTATGTTCATCCCTTTTTCACCGAGATTAAACCATTTGCACTCAAATAGAATAATCTTTTTATCCTTGATATAATGCAACTCTATTATTTCTGAGATGAAAATGTAGCCAACAAAAAAACTAAAGCTTTCTCAAACTTGGTTGCTTGCTTGCTAAAAGGAGGATAATATGTACCATCCTGTTTATGTATATGCTCTAATGGGTACTAGATTTTGAATGCCTTACGATATCGATAAATATCAACATTAGATTAGGCTTATAGTTTATGTGACATACCAAAAGGATGCATGCTAAAATGATTAAGCACTCGAACATATACAATATTCTTCCTTGTTCTTATTTTTAAACTCTTATTCTTATCCTTAACTTTTGGAGTTTGGTGAAAAAGAAAGAAACTAGCTTAGAGAGAAGTAAAGGAGAGAAGGAAAAATTACCTAGATGGACAAACAACTAGAGACGACAGACTAAGATGGACAAAGATAGACAACGTGCGAAGCTACCTTCCGGAACGCGATTGGTAGAGGAAGAAGAAGATTTTGGCGGAGGATGAAGAAGATTCGTCATTAGGTTTTAGATAAGATGAAAATGATGTCGTTTTCGTTAAATGATGGAAAACTATAGGAACATTTGGCAACGATTTTAGGAAAACATCACCAATGGGTCAAGTATTGGCAACGACTCTAAGGAAACACAAATTGGATGACCAATGCTAACAATGCTTAACAACATTTTGCGACACTTATATAATTTGTCGCTAATGGTTTTCCTAATGCTTAATGATTTAAGAAAAATGTCCTAAAAGGTTAACCATTTTACGACGATGTGGCAAATGGCTAACCCTTTTGTGACAATTTCCCAAAAGCGTTGCAATAGGCTAACCATTTGACGATGTTTAGACTTTGGCGACAATTTTATCATATATATATATATATATATATAACAAATTTTATATAATGTAGACATTCTATAACATAGTATAGATTTTTTAAATAATAAATAGAATTTTGTGATACCACGTAAAATTGTCAAATCATATATTTTAAAAGAGAAAAATAAAAAATATGAATCTATATAATATTAATTAATTTTGTGTTTATATAAAATCTAGAAACACTGTATTCACTGTGCTAAACATTGAGAGCTATTATTTTCTATAACAAAGCTCGCAAATATCTTTTTGTAAGAAAGAAAAAAAGCTGAGAGCCTGAAGAGGCTAAGTGAGAAAAGCAATACTTGCTACAAGAGACCTGAAGAGGCTCGGCGAAAAGAATACTTGTATTTTTTAGAAGTATAGTGAAATCTCATAAACAACTCTGAGGACTGGACGTAGCCCAC
This sequence comes from Erythroxylum mucronatum, assembly GCA_027563825.1. NCBI lineage: Eukaryota > Viridiplantae > Streptophyta > Magnoliopsida > Malpighiales > Erythroxylaceae > Erythroxylum > Erythroxylum mucronatum. The sequence goes on from JAOSBP010000003.1 coordinate 24,866,171, forward strand.
GGTTTGGGGTAAACCAGGATAAAATTGCTGTGTCAACTTCTACTCTCAAACTCTCGACTTTTATTCCAATTGTTTTTATACAAGTATTTAGAAGTTAACTGCAATACATCGTGATATTCTTACTTAATAGTTTTTGAGAAAGAAAGTTTTTCAAAAATATATAAAGGGATTGTACTTACGAAAAAGAATACACAATTCAACCCCCCTTCTTGTGCATTTTGTATATCGAACATAAAGTCTATACTTACGCGTGATTTACTTCAGTCTCAGCATTAGGTGAGACTGTGTACCTCTGGGAGACATTACCAAGAAACTCCTTCACTACGTCTGTGTCCGGAAGTCCACTTAGCAAAGGGTCAGGTATGGATCTCTTAATGATCATCAGACATAATCTGTTAGACCGATCCTAGGCTTCATAGGCTGCTTTATTAGCTCTTGAGCTCATGGATGTAGGTGGAGATGCCTTATTCATCCATATGGCCATATCAACCTCAGCTATCTCCATAGCATTCAATACATTCTCTGTCCACTTCTGCGTATTGAAACCGGTTAGGGTTTCAATGGTGACACTGATTTAGTTGACCGAAAAGGTGACTATAAAATAACATTGATTAGATAAGCACAAATGTAGGACAACAATAATACTCAAAGCCATTAAATGGTATCTTTTCCGAGAATCCGTTCACACATATTATGAAACACTTATGGGCTGAATACATAATATATGCAACTAGACCTCCACATAAAAACAATCAGAGTACAAACCATCGACTCTCACGACACTACCACATGTGAGTGAATAGATTATTCAAGCAACGACTTTCCTCTATCCAATGCCTTTATGCACATCTAAAAAACTCATGTAAGGCTAACACCTATGGGTAGAATAACCAAACATGAGACCAGAGACATCCCCTAACATGTAAGCAGAACAATTCAAAATACTGACTTGAAAGGCTACTGTGGTGACTATATTTTCATCAGCACTCAAAAATTCCACAAACATAAGGGAGACATCTTTATATTATCCTCACATTCTTTATGGGCATATGGTATGTGATAATATAAGATCAATAAATGCAAAAATTTGAATGCACAGTCTTATTGTCACACACTCGTTCTAAAGACATTTTTTGAAAACTTCATTTGAAACTTTCGCAAAAGAAAAATCTTAGTAGAGTGACTATCGTGCATCACCGGACACTGAACCGATTACTCGAGACATGAGAACCTCATGTATCTCGCTTATGGCAAGTTCATTGCATAAAAATTCACTCAGATATGGCTTTAGAATATCTTAAAACCTTTTCCGAGTGACTATCATGCAATCCCAAACACTAAGCATGAGACCTGAGACACAAAAACTAGAAGTATCTCCCTTACGTGATGTTCGAAGCCTGAAAATTCACTTGAAATCGAATTCAGAATATCTTAATTCCTTTTCTGGAATTAAACTTTAATTTATTACTAATGTAATAAATCCAAAAAATGGAAAAACTCACTTTATGAATTTCCCGACCCCAGAAACTAACCCAAAACCCCTGGGGAACCTTTACTGGAAATCTAGAATTTTTCTATCTTTTAAATGTTGATTTATACCAAAAATTAGGTTATTGGGAAGATGCATGGCATGCATAGTCGTGCATCTTGCACCGTATGGTGAATGCTTCATTTCTTGCATTTTCTTGTCCCATTTTCTCCCTAATCCATCTCCGTCTTTCTTCCCAAACACAAATAAGTTTGAACATCAAGAGGATGGCTCAAAGAATGTGCTTTTAACTCATTTTAGCTCTTGTGCTTCCAAATTGTACCTAAAACCAAATATGAACTAAAATGAATATCTTAAGTATTTCAAAGCATTAATCACTAAGTGTTATGGAGTAAATGTATAAACAATCAAGCACACATCAAGTTCCCTAAAACTCAGCCTTTGACCGCCCTTAAGAAAAACTACAAAATCAAAGTGACAAACCAAAACACTTAATCATTTTCCATATTTTCTAAGAATAGATAGTCATAAGAAAAGAGAGATAACTTTCAAAACCATAGTAAGAACTCAACATTCATTGCCTCTACTTATGACCGATCAATAATTATTTCCTTTAAAAACTGAGCAATCTAGGGTTAGACTTTGACAAAATGTGTTTAAATATGGTAAATTTTTTGTTACACTCAAACACCATTCATGATCAAGACATTCCATAACTTTGCATATCATTTAATTTTTCCACCACTAAGATTCACATGCATAATCATGAATTAAAGGACTCTTTAAGGTTGTAATATGGGCAAAGGTTAAAGTGAGATGTATTTGGATAGTGTAGTGCAAAATCCATCAAATCTAGCAAAACAAGAAAATACTCAATGGAATATCAAGCGTAAAAACTAACATTCACTCAAAGTTGGGTACCGTCAACTATAATGAACGTAAAAACTATGTTCCACATATAAACCACATAAAGCATAACCAATTAGAAAGGATCACTCATAAAAATTAATGATAACAATACATTGAAACTATAAGGAGTGATCCTTCAAAACAACATATACCTCATATGCGTCATAGTTAAATTACTCATTCCATACAACAATAGGAGGATAAACTAATCATAAATAACTTTTCAAAACAATTGCATTTCCCCCTTAATACTTCTAGTTAAACATTTTTCTTTCTTTTCTTTTTCTTTTTCTTTTTCTTCTTCTTCTTCTTCCATCATCTACTTCCATCGTCTCTGGTTTATCATCTATTGAGATAAGTTATCCATCCTTTGCACTTGATTTTTTATGTTTTTTCTTTCATTGTTGTTACGTTATTCTTTTATATTCTTCTTTTCCCTTTGGTTTTTATGATATGGTTTCATTTGTCTGCGTAAATTGCCACTGGTTTGCTTCATTGTAATAGAATGTGTTGATGCTGGTCCAGAAATCTACGTTTTTGTTATTAGTTAGGGATGATTATTTTTAGTCTATCAAGTGTTTGATGAAAGTTCTGTTAGAGATTATTATAAAGTAGTGATTTCTAATGTATGCATTTGCTGCCAATTATGGTCGCTTTTTAGTGTTGATTTTTTATGCTCAACCATAGTTGGTTGAACTATTCAAGTCAATCAAATTCTTGAAGGTTCTCATCTGCTTTAATTATTTTAAATTCCTTACACAACGTTTCTCATAGTTAACTATATTGTTTGATTACTTTTTCTTACAAGGTCCCATAATCTGCAATATATATATACATATACACACAATACATGATTCCAACCTGGGCTCCAATTAACTAGCTCTTTTTTTCCCTCTTCCTCATTTTTCATAGAGCTCTCTTTTTGTCTATGATATTTAGTGGATGACAAATTAGTTTGAATTTGATTTTAGTATATTTTATTCCACTTTATTATTTATAGAAATTTTGAATTTAAGTCTTTTTAAATGTAGTATTCACTTAAGTTATAAATTATTAAACATGTTTAAAAATTTATTTAATCATCTAAAATTTATTTAATATGCATCTAAAATATAGTAGCGACAATTTTTTAAATATTAAAAAATCTCATATCTTGTGAACTTAGGGAAATTAGGTAGGATTATCACTTGGAATAGGATTTCTAATGTTTGCATTTTGCTTCCAATTCAAATGGAGTTGTTATATTTTATTCCAATAATCTTTAATTTTTAATTTAATAAATTACTTATGAACTTGAACTATAAGAGGTTCAATCATTATTATATTAAATTAGTTTTCGAATTCTTAATTTGATTGTGATACAAAATGAATTGCTCATTTTCATAACTTCAGACATAAAGCATAAAAAATCCACCAATAATTATGGATGATTTGTTTTGTAAACCACTTAAATGGTATATAGGCTAGAAACCCATGATGCAGCTCCATTGAGGCTTATCAGTAAAATATTCCATAAGCCTAGGAGTCACAGTGAGAAGAGCCTTTCTCGAGTCATATGGTCTAACAATGCCATATACCTTGGTGATGTTATGGTGACAAATTGAAAACTATAATTCATCATCCAATTGCTCTAATGAAAAGTTCTTCACCTAATATGCCTTCTTATCTATTATCTCAACATTAAAAGCCATTAAAAGTGCAACCTTAAGCCCAATAATATTCTATGTAGAGCAATCTTTAGTAGTATTGAGTTATGTTAATGCATATTGTTGATGTTTGAGTTATATTAACGCGAATTGTTGATGATTGATGTTAATATAGATTGTTGATGATTTAATGTACGTTTGTAATGATGATTGGATGTATTGTAATATTAATAAAATTTATATTTTTTTATAGATATCCAATATAATGGCACCTGGTAGAAACAATGGGAAGAAGGTGGCAAGTATTAAAATTGTTCCTACCGAACAACAACTAAATCAATCAATTCCTAGCCAACAATAACAATTGACCTCATCCACCAATGAAGCAAGTCAGTAACAACATCATTCTGCCTCAACTAGTAAAAAGGGATTTACAGGTTTATTAATCTTTGACACTTACAAATAGACTTATGCTCAAATATATATTCATATGTTTAATATGGATTTTCTTATTATTATTCATTTGGTGTCAGGTTCCAATGTTAGCATAAAAAAAGAGGTAGAGGTATAACTAAAGGATGTGAGTTGTAACGAATGAATATTACAATAAATAGCATTAGCTCTCTCCATATCTAAGGAGGGGCTCAAAGGACCAACTATTTTTTATCATAATAGTGATTTTAGAGGAAAGCACACTTAATTATGCATCCCCTAGACATAGTACATACATAGTTAACATTCTCAACCTTATCATATGAAGTAGTCTCAATTAATAGATCACAAAATTAATGTTGCTAGAATGTTGGAACATTCAAATAAGAAGTCTTCTTTTCGTAAAGATGTCAAATCACTTATTAATCTGTGCCATCTCCTCTGGGTTTTATTTATCTTTAAAGGTGATTGGCAAACATAAAATGTGCTTGTGCAATAGCTCTCTCCATATTTGAGGAGGGCTCGAGGGACCCAACTATTTTTATTATAATAATGATTTTAGAGGAAAGTAAACTTAATTTTGCATCCCTTAAACATAGTACATACACAGTTAGCATTCACAACCTTATCATATGAAGTAGTCTCAATTAATAGATCACAAAATTAACATTGACAGAATGTTGGAACATTCAAATAAGAAGTCTTCTATTCTTAAAGATGTCAAATCACTTATTAATCTGTGCCATCTCCTCTAGGTTTTATTTATCTTTAAGGTGATTGGCAAACATAAAATGTGCTTGTGCAGGATATTATTGGATGCTTAAAAAATTAAGTTATGATGATCTTTGTTTCTTCTGTGAATATTTTGTTAATTGCACATAACCTCGTATAATTTTTCGTTTCCTTATTAAATTGTACACTTTAATTCTATATTGATTATATTTATGACTTATTTTTCTTCTACTGACTTTTCAAAATATCTGTTAACATAAATTCGTCATGAAAGTCGACGTGACAACTAGTTTTTGATGGAAGAAGTGAGCTATGATAGGAAGAATGTGGTAAAAATTCTCGCTAATAAAGAACAAATCGATGCACAACAAATCTCCTCATCAAAACCTAATCACCCCTTACCTTTAATGGCTGATCTTCTTCTTCATTGTTTTTAGTATCATCAGAATTAGCTCTCTTTCTTTAGTATCTATATCTCATTTTTTGTTAAGAAGCTATTAGATGAATGTCTGATTGCATATATTATATGTTGTGTAAAGCTACCTCTTTAAGAGAACATAAATGGAAATAGAGGTGATGATGATGTCTTGATGGTTTGTCCAAGATTAGGAAAATAGGTTGTTTTGGAACAGTCGTTGATTGCAAAAACTATGCTTGTTCATTGTGATGATGATGGAGTCATTCAATCGGGTATGTATGTGTTTGAATTTGGGTTCCTTATACAATTTGATTTAGCTTTGATTGTTATATATTGTTTGTTCCTTAGGTGAAACGCATGATACGTGTGGTTCATCTAATTCAGTGATCCATATTGCATCTGGGAAATCATTCACTGTATATTCTACTAGTTTAGTTAAAGACAGGAAGTTAAAAGAGGATGTTAATAAACCAACTTAAGGGAAGATCTTTAACTGTTTTAATTGATGGGTTCAAACGTGCTAAGAACCTTCTTGGGAACCCAGACATAGGGACCTCTTTTACCTTATCTATTGACAGCGTATCGTAACGCTAGTCAAAATAAAAACTAGACAACTACTGTAGTAGTGGTGAGTCTATGTCAATCCCACAGGGAGTGTGTGTAAAGTTATTGAAATGAAATCAATCAGTGTTTAGATTTAGGGGGTTCGTTTTGCTTGAAAAAAGAAAAAAAACAAAACTAACTAATAAAAGAAAAATAAAGAAAATATGCAAAAGTGATGAAAGTGGTAAATTCATTAGGGACTTGGTTCTTTAGTTTAATCTCGGCCTATACCCTAATTAAACACATTTCTTTGATTTGTTGTTCTTTTACCTCTCCTTGAACTATTTCTCATAAATTAACAACAAGCTCTGTTAATCACAGATTTTCCTTAGGTCCTAGTTAGTTAAGAAGAGCTCGTTAATTAACCCTAACTATTGGATAACTTAGGAGACGTTCACTACGTTTAATCGAACAGCTGCCTTACAAGTGAGAAAAACAAACCAATCTAAGTAATAATCACACAAGCTTGGATTATTTAACTAGGTTATGATATTCCTAATAATTACAAACCATTAGTCGTTACAAATGAATCGGAAAAGGAACGATTACGTATTGTATTTGATTCTAGTAGTGGGTTCTTACATAAAAATAATCAAATAGATCATTCAATCATTCTTACACAAGACCCAAACATTGAACAAAGGATAACATAATCAATCCATAAGAGAAAGAAAATAACAAATACAAGGAGCAATACTCTTAATTGGGTTGTCAGCATCGACGTCGCCTTCGAACTAGCATCAGGATGCTACCCCTCCATGGGTCTCTCCATATAAGAGAGCTTCATTGCCCTCCTATCTTCCGTCTCCCAAGAGCTCCTTCGATTAAGCCCAACTGTCACATAAACGATGCTTTTATATTACAAAGCAAGGTTCAGGTAAGCTATAAGTGTCTCACAGGCATGCATGATATTGTCACGCCCATGAACCACCCTAATTGAGGCTCACGATCGTGAGCCTCATTTGCATGGGTGTGACATGGGTGTCACGCCCATGCAAAATGAGTCATAGGTGTCATGGCCATTAGACAAATCATGCATGGCTGTGAGCTTGTTCATCATTTTCTTCATTTTCTTATCTTTTTCATGTGTTATTCTTTCTCTAATCTTCTTTTTTTTTGGTTCATAAAGACAAGTGAGTGTGAATCTAAAAAAGATGACCCAATTTTAATGATTTCGACTCATTTTAACTCATTTGCTTCCAAATTGTGCCTAAAATTACATATGAGTCAAAGTGAGTATCTTAAGCAATTTCATGTCATTAATCACTAAGTGTTATGGAATAATTATACAATCAATTAAGCACATATCATCTACTGAGTCTCCTGTCACTTAAAATCCTGAAAATTAATTATTTCTTTTTCTTTTCGAAGGAATATGCATGAAACTTTATTTATTGTTTTGTTTGTAAGAATTGTTCAACTTTTAATTAAAATCTTGTATTACTTACCATATATCATTATATTATATTACTCACCATATATCAATATTTATTATTTTTTTGTAAGAATCATGTATCATTATATTACAAACTTTATGTTAAAATAATTTTAAACTTTTGTGACACCATATAGAATTGTCAAATCATATAATTTAAAAGAGAAAAATAACAAGTATAAATCTATGTAACATTAATTAATTTTGAGTTTATAGCTTCATAAATTATTAAAATGATTTGACATTTTTGTTAGCTAAATTTATTTTTACACTTAGAATCATTGTCAATAATATTATATTTTATTTTTCTCAATATAATGTTTAGTCACAAAATGATCAAGTCAAAGTTAGTGAATTCATAATTATAAATAAGAGAGTAATTTTGTTATTTAAACTTTTGGCAACGATTTAAAAAATTCATGGCCAAAAGTCTAGCTTTTTGTGACGATATCTAAATTCGCTGCCAAAGGCTCACACTTTGATGACGAAAATACTAAAATGTCTTAAAAGGATGAGCCTTTTGGGCCGATTCCCATAAAGCATCGCCTAAGGCTTGCATTTAGCAACAATTTTGTAAAACATTGCGAAACGATAAGCCTTTGGCGACGTTGCTAAAAATCACTCCAAAAGCTAACTTTTAGCTACAATTTTGAAATCGTCTCTAAATAAAATATAGCTAAATCAAGATTTTTTTGTAGTGATACTCGTAATCTAGAAGGAATGATATAACTTATCTAATCTACTAACCTTAGGATTGTTTGACAATGAAGTTAGTATGTTAATAAGATATTTACTCCTAGTATAGTTAAGAATGAAACCCTCAAATTTTTGGTTCTCCTATCTTCTACCTATCCTTTCTTATAAAATTTTTCTTACTGAATAGCTTCACCATATTCTCTTCTATCCTATGTATTCATATTTTATGGGATGATCACTTTGTTTTCAAAGGGGAATATTCTACTTCATTCAGGGAGATATATCTCCTCATACTTAGCAATATGATCTATGGGGTTTATTGTGTCATTATATGCATCCCGTTAGGGCAATTTAAACTTTGGAGGTGTCTCTTTAATAATTTCTTAGATAATGAAGCTATCAAGTTTTGGATGTGAAAAACCGAAGGGGGTTAATTTCATGAACTTTCCGATTCGTTTCTGGCAAACAAAAATTAGAAAAATTAAAAGAACCAAAAATAAATATACACTAGAAATTTGGTAACGCAGTTCGACATACCTTGCCTACGTCTGCGGGGCCCTCACCCAGCTTAATCACTTTCACGAAAATACAATAGATTTACCCAAGGTTTTACTGAGCCGACACCACTCAACCCTTAGCACTATCTCTCAACCTCACTTCCTGTGAAAAAATTCACACCCAATAACACGACCGACTCGTGTTAACCTCAACACAGGATTTTCTCAATTAACCCAATAGTACGACTGCCTCGTTCTAACCTCAACGGAGGATTTTCTCAACAATATTTGATAATAGAGATAAGAAATAAAACAACTCAAGTGATCAACCAA
>JAOSBP010000003.1:24875460-24892388 GCA_027563825.1 Erythroxylum mucronatum
GGTAATTCCTTTCATCTTGTTCATGTTTTTATTATCCTTATATCATATCATGTATGGATTAGCATGTTGATTTGGATTTGTTGCTTCCGCTGCAAAATGATTTCTCAAAAAGTTTTGAAATCTACCATTTCTCCAAATAAGGCATGTTTTCTTTTCCCGATCCAACAGGGTGTCCCCCATCAGTCGGTATCCTGCGCTATTTTTTGAGAATGAACCAGAGCTCAAGTGCCGGGGCCGGGGTTCCTCATCTCCAGTATAGAGATGCGCGCTATCGTCCTGTTGGAACAACTTCCAAGGTCTAAGCTTAGAGGACAAAGTACTTCTTTGTGAGGCCCTCGGGATCTTCCTTTGAATCTAGGCAGTGGAGATATCCTCTGGCTGAGCGATGGAATGACGTTTCAACTGTGTCCTTTACTTGGGAGGAGTGGGGGGTGATTGACCGAATAAAGGCACTCGGTCGGTACGATTTCGACCGCCTTATGTAGGGATATCGTGGAGAGGCTTCGGTCGATGCATTTTTGATTGATCCCCCACCTTGGATTAGAGGGCTAGAAGGAAAAATTGCCCCTCCTGGTTGACTCCTTGTAATTTAATTTCTTGCTATCTTCATAAGTATTGGTTTAGGTTTCTAACCTGTATCTATACTTGCACAGCCATGGCAAAGCTCAAGGATTTCGTCGGGTCCTCCAGCTCCACTAAAGGCCAGCGCAAAGTTGCTAGGCCTTCTTCAAAGACAAAAGAGTGAGGCAGGAAGGGGGAGGCCAGCGGGGATGTCGCTCAGCCAACTGTTGAGGCCAGCGCGGATGTCGCTCAACCAATTGTTCCTGACCCGTCTGCAGCACTCGTTCTGGCGGTTGTTCCTGATCAGCCCACAATGATGACCCGGTCGGAAGGTGGGCACCGCGTGGTCATGGAGGAAGAAGAGGAGGAGCTGGAATGACCCCTCAAGAGGAAAAAGACCGTTCGGGTTCTCGACCGATCGCCCTGCCAATCAGACCAAGGCAAGGAGAAAGAGAAGGGGGAAGAGCGTATTGCCCAATCGGATAAGGGCAAGGGGAAGGGACGAGCGGCGAGCGTTGAGAAGTGGGAGCCAGCGATCAGTCTGGATAAGAATGCATCGCTAAGGGACATCGATGTGGCTCTTCACATCGCCCGGAGAGTTGTCCCTCCTCAGGAGGAAAAGTTTGTGGAGACATTAAACGACTAGGAGTTGGTGGCCAGTCTCATTCGCAGCTGTGCAAGGGATTTGATGCTCGCCGCTGGGGTGCACAAACGTCTTGAGAAGTTTAACGAGGTGACCGAGGTGATGGACTGGGAGATTCAGGCTCTTCTTGGATAGGTCAAGACTCTAAGGGTCGAACTATTGGAGGCGAAGGAGGAGAAGGACGTGGTGCGGGCTCAGCTTTCTTCGTTGGAGGAGGAGAAAGGTGTTTGGGAAGAAGAGAAAAATACGTTGAGAGCTCAACTCGTCTCGGGGGAGGAGGAGAAGAGCAGAATGGTCGCTTCCAGGGATGAGCTGGAAAACGAATGCCGAGCCTTGAGGGGAGAAGTGCTCGGGGCCACTTCGAGAGCAAAAATGGAGGAGGAGCTTCGTATGAAACTCCTCCATGATTGTCACGAAGCGGTGCTGGACAAGCTAAAGGCCGAGAGGAGGCTGCTGGAGATTTAAGGCTCCGTCAAGGAGTAAAGGATTGATTCAAGGCTCCGTCAAGGAGCAAAGGATTTAAGCGATCAAGCGGTGGAAAGAGCGGTACCTACACGAGGAGTGCAAAGAATTCTCTTGTGACTTGGCTATTTCCATCTTGAAGAATTGCCACAGTGTTTACGTCCCCGATGGGTCGGATGGTCCTTCGTTCGAGGATTATACTGAGCTGTTGCTTCCTTCAGAGTTCGGCCTTTCAGTTGAGGAGGTGAGGGAGATAGCCGAGAGAGAGCGAGAGGCATTACCGGATGAGATGCTGGACCTCAAATCACATGAGGAGGAGGAGCGAGCTCATGGAAATGTCTCTCTGGTTTTCCTTGCACACCCCGATCCTGCCTCGGTTGCTTTGCCAGCCCCTGAAGTTGCTTTGCCGACCTCCGAGGCTACTTCTCCTACCGATCTAGTTGTTGGCTCTTCCCCTCCCACCGAGGGATGAAAATGACTTTTTTCCTCCTTCGAAGCTCATCTAGTCGGGCTTGTGACCAGAATAAAGATATAATGAAATGAAATTCTTTTTATCCTTCGTTGTTTTTTTAATTCTGTTGGATGAAACTTAAGATTCTCGCTAGTTTCGTGTGATGGGTTGCCTTTTCAAATAGCAAGTAGCGAACGAGCGCGTTCAATACGCGTCGATCGGCTGTAGGATTTGAGAGAATCATGGTCGGCTGAGGCGAGAGAGCCTGGCCAAACGATGTTGAGACTGAGCGATCCAAGAATTTGGCTCTTAGCATCGCCTGGTTCCAAGATCTCTTCTTGGCAACCTGGCCGAGCGGTGTCAAGGCCGAGCGATCCAAGATTATTTTCTTGACATCGCCTAGTTCCAAGGATCTCGTCTTAGCAACCTGGCCGAGCGGTGTCGAGGTCAAGCTATCCAAGATTATTTTCTTAGCATCGCCTGGTTCCAAGGATCTCATCTTGGCAACCTGGCCGAGCGGTATCGAGGCCAAGCAATCCAAGATTATTTTTTTGGCATCGCCTGGTTCCAAGGATCTTGTCTTGGCAACCTGGCCGAGCGGTGTCAAGGCCAAGCGATCCAAGATTATTTTCTTGGCATCGCCTGGTTCCAAAGATCTCGTCTTGGCAACCTGGCCGAGAGGTATTGATGACAAACAGTCGGTACCGATTTCATCATCGATTGGAAGTGCTGCAGATAGTCGAGAGGATCGATCTTTTCAGTATATTTTTCAGGCGTTGGTATCTTAGTACCGATCGCTGGGAGGCTATCCAGGATCTTCGGGATCAAAGGAGAGCTATACTGTGTTGACGATCGATCAGGACAGGAATTCATGACTATATTAATTCGATCGTCCACAATTTTTTCTAGGGCTTCAGCTGAGTGCCGATCGGCCATCATACCAATCTGTCGATCGGGAGTGTGCTGCTGTTCCGGTTGAGACTGTAAGATTTGGCGGATCAATAGATCGGCCGCTTCCTCTATTTGTCTTTGGGTGAGGGTGGTTTGTTGTGGTGCAGGAGGGTTTGTGTTTAGGTTGTGCTGAGTGTGAGGGTGTGAAGTGTTTCCCGCGTTATCCTCCTGGACTACGCTCTGCGCTTCTTGATCCCGATTTTGAGGTTGTGGTTGATCATCCGGGCGTGAAGATTGTGTGTGGTTATCCGGTGGTAGCTCATCTGTGCTAGGGTTTTGGGTGATGGGTGGAGGACGGACCTGGGAATCCGGGTGCGTCAACGGAAGGGCAGCGGGTAATCGCAAGCCCATACGCTACAATGCGAGTGCCGCGACGGTGGCTATGTCAGGATTGGCTGCCACCGCCTGACTGATCTGAGTGTTTCTGAACGTGGTGCCCTGATGTCGGGCCCCACGGTGGGCGCCAACTGGTTCTACCTGAACTTGATGGGGCTAGACACTGTTGCTTGGATCCATGATTCTGACTGATTTTAGCTAAAGAACACCTGCAAAACAACAAAAGGCACGCCGGGGGTTGATCGCCGGCAGGCCCCTCCGATGCTCAAGTTAGTCTTTTGGTGAGGGTTTTGGTGGCTAAAAACAGAAAAAATCAAGGTTCTAATGTCGTACTTGTATCATGGCAAAGTAGTACCTTATATATGGAATAACTGCTAGGTTTAGGTCTTTACGTAGGTCTTTACGTATGCATGAGAGGTTACCACCTACGAATGGGCTGTCGACGCTTGGACCTGGACCTGAGCCTAGCATAGCCGACCTAACCAGTCTTATAGTTAGCTTAAACGTGTATATGTAGTTAGTACTTGCTTCTTAGAGATTTAGCCTAAGTTTCATATTCATCGTAGCAAATCAAAGATCGCCGATCAATCTTTAAGCTTTATACCTAGCTTGATATAGTAGTTCTATTATTATTATTATTATTATTAGTAATATTATTATGATTATTTCTTTATTTTTATTTTTATTTTTTAATATGAGTCATTTGAATATAACATTTTTATTAGTTAAATATAAGATTGCATGATAACGAACAAACACACTGCACTTTACATTTCGGTGAAATTTGTAATGGCTTGTCGTTGTTGTTAGTCGTGGTTTGCCTTTTAGACTTTTAGTCACCGACTCATGGCTAGGAGAAGCAGAAATAAACGAGAAACGTAAGAACACGTGCTTAAAGCAGCGCGTGAAAAACAATGTCTTATAGACCCTGAAAGGGATGGCACACACCCAATCAGAAAATCGTCTCTTTTCTTTCACTTCTTGTCTCTGCGTCAACTTTTCTCTATTTGCACTTAACCTTCGCTTCTTGTCGCTGCGTCAACTTTTCTCTATTTGCACTTAACCCCCTCTAAAACCCTTCATTTCCTCAAACACCCCCCCAAATTCCATACACCAGAATTCTTCACCGTTGGTGCTGCTCCCCCATTTCTCTATTTCAGTCTCTGCTCCCCCCTTTCCTTGTAATATCAATTTCTTCTCTTCGTTTCTTGGGTTCCTTCATTTCTAGGGTTCCTTTTCGACCTTAGCTGTGCCTTCTGTTATTGATTTTCATTTCTCTAGTTGAGAGCGAGAGGGAGATAGAGAGAGTTGGAGGTGTTTGGGTGATTGATGGAGGCCGCGTCTTCCACTCGCGGTGGAACTTTTCCGATTCCATCATCTTCGAGGAAGGAGTGGCGTGCAGTCTCCGACCATCATTCTGTTCGAAACCCCAGAGACGAGGTGCTCTAAATTTTCATCTCTATATTATTTTTTCGTTTTTGGACTGAAAAAGAAAAAAAAAACTTTTAAGTCCGATTGCACTAAACGATAGTACTTGACCGTTGCCTAATAATGAACCGGGATTCATTTGGCTTTGATCTTTGTGATGCTTGTAACTATGTGGTTTACGCATTTGGAAATGAGAGAATGTGGTTAGGGTTTTGTAATAGACACTGAGAGGTTTTCATACATTGGTGAATTAAAATTAGTGACTTGCTTGGATTAGTAGCTTCTTATTTATTTCATTGCTGAGAGAAGATTGTGGCATTTGATACAGCAACTGATAATCTGCATTGAATGGTAAACTGATGGTTATAACATTATTCGCGTTACAATTGCTGTTGCTGCAGTGTGTTACTAACTTTGCTTGTTAAATTTCATACTCCAGGATTTGGTACAATCAAAGTTGGGTCAATCAGATGACCTAACAATATACGAGGTAAATGTGCTGGCTTTTGAAATACATTCTGCTGGGTAGTGGGAAGTTATTTTGAATCATTGTTTATCCATGTGCAGAATGGAAGGGAGCCTGCTGATGTAGACTTTTGTTCCATTACTGTGAATGGGGGTTTAGGTGATGAAATTTTGCAGCAGCGAATTCAAAGTATCTCTAGACAAAGAGAAGAGCTGCAACAGATGGAAATCGATCTTAGAGCTCAGGCAATTGCCAGATCTGAAATCACGGACATTCAGAACACCTATGATACTCAAATCAAGGAGCATATGGACACTGCTTCAAAGTTTGAGGTCAATAAAATTATTTCTCAAATATCAGGAGTTACAATTGTTTGCAATGGAGCTTAAATGTTACATGTTCAATGGATTTTAGGAATAAGTGTAACATACCTGTTGGGGAGTTAGTTGCCATGATCTGTTTCTTCTAAAGAAAGCTATTGTTTTAAAATAATATGTGAAAGATGTACACATTAAATCATTCGGAAAGATTCCTTTGTCAAGTTGTTTGAAGCCACAGTTAATAACAGCATCATGATTTCCATTCTATAGATGGTATCTAAAATCACATTTTCTTCTTTTTTTTTAAATCTTTTGCAGGAAAAACTCCGCAAAAGTGAGCAGACCATAAATGATTTGGAAAGAAGACTTGAAGAAAAAGATAGAGAAATTCACTCTATTAAGCTAGATAATGAAGCGGTTTGTCCCTTTTGTTTTGTTCTTTCAAAAAGAGGATTGGTGAATTGTTTAACTGTAAACAATGAGCTGATTCTTTGACAACTTGTATAGGCCTGGGCTAAAGAGGATCTTTTAAGGGAGCAAAATAAAGAACTTGCAACATTTAGGTACGTATTTTATGACTTCAGAACTGGTACTTTATCTCTTTTTCTCTGATTGAAATAATAATTGGTAGGAGATGATGGATATTTCCAAGTAAATGCACCATGGGTTGAAGCTAATTTAGTTACTAATTCTAAATATTTTTTAGAAAATGCCCACATTCAATCTACTAGTATTGAAATGTTGATCGGTTAGGATTATAGATTTTGGTGGTCTTTTACTTTGTACAGAAGAGAGCGTGATCACTCTGATGCGGAAAGAGCACAGCATATACAGCAAATACATGACCTTCAAGAGCACATTCAAGAAAAAGAAAGACAGATTCTTGAGTTGCAGGAACAGGTCTGTGTACTTACATGCTTTTAATGTACTTCTCTTGAGTGGAAGCCGACTTTACTATTAGCCATCAGTATATATTTGCTTCCTGACATATCTTTTGAAGATTTTCCCATTATGTTATGCGCAAAGAAATTTTGGATATTTGAAGGGTGCTATTGAAAGAGTTCGAGTAAGAAATTCTAATAATATATGTGGTGGCTGGGAGGTATAATGTTGTTGACTTTGCAGCATAGAGTTGATCAGGAGACCATCTTTTTGAAAGATGAACAATTGAAGGTGTGGATTGGACGTGTTCAGGAGATGGATGCCTTGCAATCTAGTGCAAACCACTCTCTGCATGCAGAAATTCGAGAACGTACAGAGCAATATAATCAGCTTTGGCTGGGTTGTCAAAGACAGGTCAATTTTCTTCAGATTCTTCTTTCACTCGTTTAGTTCCTGGATCAAGTTTTGTATATGTAATCTGTCTTATACCTCAACTGCTATTGGGGTTATGTGACTCATGATGTGTTTCTTTCTTATGATAATTCGTTTTCTTGCATTTTAGAAACCATTTATTTCTTAGTGTATCTGCAGAAAGAAATTAAATTAAAGTTTTAGACTTAATAAGAACTAAGCGGTTATGCAGCGTATTTTCATAGTGCGTTAACTTCTTAGGAGGTATTTGGTTCCATTTTTGTTTTTGGTGTTTTGTTTTTGTTTTTAAATTCAATAAAAAAATCTGTTTGTTTGAGTTTTTAGTTTCTATTTTTAGTTTTGATTTTTTCAGTTTTCAAAGATTATGAAAACCATAAAAAGTGATTTTTGTTTCCTGTTTATATTTTTTTTCATAATTTGATTTACTATCATTTAAATATATATTATTTAATTATTAATAAAAATTACGAATAATTTAATTGAAGATTATATATTTATTAAATTAAAATTAATTATCAATAAAAATATGAATAATTTAATTTTACTTAATTTTTATAATTAAATTATCTGTAATTAAATTTTAATAATTATCAATACATATAATTAAATTTAAAATATATAAATATGCAAATAAAATTTGATTTAAGAATTAAAATATATTTCAAATAAATTATTTATTTTATTAAAATAACAATTTTATTAATAATTTGTTAATAAATATTATATAAGAGATTAAATAAATTTATTTAATTAAAAATAATTTATCTAAGTTTTATCTAATATGTAATTATTATTAGTGATAAAAATATAACTACATTAATATTAATAACCAAACAAGTTTTTGCAAGAAAAATAGAAACAAAAAACTGAAAATTACAATAGAAAAACAAAAACAAAAGACTGAAAAATACAACAGAAAAACAGAAGTAGAACCAAACGGCCTCTTAGTTTTTTTTCTTTCTGGTTTCAGTTTGCTGAGATGGAGAGACTTCATGTGCATGCTATGCAACAACTACAACATGAGTTAGCTGATGCCAAGGAAAGGAGTGGACTCTACCCTGATGAGACACAAGTATCACAAACAAAGTCAAATGATTTACAAAAATTTGGGCAGAAGAATGGAAACCAACTAGACGTTAATGGAAGTGGTGCATCAAGTGCTAATAATGGGGAACTCACAAATGGCGATGCAGATAGCATCTCATCTTTAGCATCAAATGGAAATGCATCAAATCAGGTAGGATTGCTGCTCCCATACCTGTTAGGTTTCCCTGCATCATCTTTGCATTGGAATGAGTACAAATTCTGAACATACAACTTTTCCTTTAGTAAGTTCTATCCATCTCAAATATTGGCTGCTTTCATTTTTCTTGAAATGATAGAGGCACTTCACATCATCATAAGTTATACCTGATTGTTCCTTTTTTTTGTTATTTTGCTCGAGTGTAATGAAATTCCTGCAGTGTGTTCTGTTGAGATTACAATTATAGCGTTAATGCTGTTGCTCATTGATTGCAGTGCATAAGAATTGAATTCCTTTAGTCTTTCAGATGTAGTGTCCCTTGAAAAATTAACTTTCTAAATTATGATGGTTATGTTTGCTTTTCACAGAGAAGCAAGCATGTGAACATTTAGTGGTTATTGATTTGTGTTACCTTGCGGGAGCTTTTATATCTGTAGTCTTGGTGAATAAGATTAGCAAACATTATTATGCATACATGAATTTATGACTGGATAGTATTATTCATGTCTGCCATTGGAAAGTGGTAATTCTGAGACTATTTTCAAGGGTCGGATGTTTTGAAGAAACATCAAATGGATCACTTGATTTAGTTAGTGGATAGACTATATAGTTCATGGAATGAAACGCTATTATGTTGGCCTTTTATGATGTTGCTCATCAACTTTATATATATCCCATGTTAATGTGACATCTAAATAAATATTGACTGTCAAACAGAGATTGTTTCTTTCTGTCAGTATTTTGTTAAGAAATACCTGTCAGTTGAGTAATAAAATTATATTGCATTTGATACTTCATTATGTTAATTGTCAGAGCAATCATGTTTCTGGTGTCCCATTTGCTCCATCTTCTTTACTTGGAATGCCTACCTACGTGCCACCTGCACAGATGACTGCTCTGCATCCATTTATTCTACATAAGCAGGGGATTCCCCAGTCCATGCCATCCCATGTTCCTCAATCTCATGTTGGGCATTTTCACTCTGTACAAGCAATGTCATCACTGCCCCAGTGGCAGAATCAACAGGTACCCTGAGATTGGTGCTTTTTTTTTTGGTTTGCTGCAGTAACACTCTATGCAGGATCTTCTTTTTCTGTGCCAATTATTTCTCCTGATGGTAATATTTGAATATCCACCCTAACCTCATTTGTGCACTTCCATGGTAGTTGAAGTATATCTGCTTAATTTCCTTTCTTGTTCAGGCTGTATCAGAAAGTGGACAACTGATACAAAATCATATTGCATCATCCCATACTGATGACAACCTCACAAGAGCAGATGCAAAATATGAGTATGAGATGTCTATCACTGGTCAAGGTTTTCGTCCGGACTATCTTGATGTTCAGATCAGCCAGGGAGGAGAGCCTAACTCTGTAATCTCATCCACTGGCAAAGGACAGGTTTCTCACTTTTAGATTTTGCTTTGATTGTTATTGAGATGAATATATCTTCATAGCCGTCCTTGACTGGATATGGAAAAATCTCCTTTTCCAGGTCATGGACAGAGACTGCTTGGTTGCCCCTCATTCAGAGCAGAGCTTGCAACAGATATCTTCCCAATTTAATGATAATTTAAGATTGAATTCTCTTGAACAGAATAGTGAAACAAAGGTTTGTCATTACATCAAATGCTTTTTTTGGCTTGAAATCTCTTTTTTGCATATGCCTTTGCTTGGCTCGTTTAGCATTTGAATGGTTTGTAAAATTGACTAATATTGAATTTGTACTTGTGCAGGAGCAAAATGTTCCAAAGTTAAATAATCAAGGACTTGAAGGCCAAGTTTTGCCAGAAGAACAATTAGGCTCTGCTGCCAGTCCATCATCTGAAACTTCAATCCTGTCAACTAATCTTAATGAAGCTACTATGCACAATGGCAGTGGTGCAGTTCTATCTGAAGTCTTTGTCCCCACAGGCCAGACAAATATGGTGACTGGAGCAAAATCTTCAGAAGCTGCCCTACTTGATGAGAGATCTCTATTGGCTTGCATTGTTCGTACAATTCCTGCTGGTGGAAGAATTAGAATCAACTCAACAGTATGTGAATCTGCTAACCTCTATATTTTGGTCAATCTTACCATAGGCAGATCCTTCTAAACTTGATTTGGTACCGTTGGCAGCTTCCAAACAGGCTGGGCAAGATGCTTGTGCCTTTACATTGGCATGACTATAAGAGAAAGTATGGAAAACTTGATGATTTTGTTGCTGGTCACCCGGAAGTAAGTTTACTGAATTATAATTTATATGCTTAGTTACTGTAAGATTTAGATTATCACAACTTGAGAAATCTAAATTTTGTGATTTCAGTTATTTTTTATTGATGGTGACTATATTCAACTTCGAGAAGGAGCTCAGGAAATGATTGCTGCTACAGCTGCAGTTGCAAAAGTTGCTGCTGCAGCAGCAGCAGCAGCACCTTCGTCATTTTTGCCTTCTGTGGCTGTTACTCCCATGGCACATGCTCACAGAATTAAAAGTTCTCCATCTGCTGACTCAAAACGCCCCAATGGTGTTAGTTTTAGTGTTGGTGGAGGCATTCCAAATGTGAAAATTTTGAGCAAGTCAAAAGATTCACAGTTTCTGAATGGATCAGACTTTGATGGATTAAGTGTAACTAGTACCCACAGCAAAGGTTCAATTCATGAAAGACGGCCTGACCCAAATCATCCTGGAAAGCAACAGGGCAGGTAAGTGTAATCTTTTTGCTAAATCTGCAGCCAATATATTTTGATGGTCAAAACCAATGATTTATGGGATTTTTGTGCTTTATATATCGAGTATTGCAGGATAAGTGGAGCTGCGCTAACTTCTAGAAGATAGTATCGTAACAACAATTCCGAGGTGCAGCTTCTTACCCACATTGACCATGGTTCTTATTATCTGCAGAACTTAATAGTTTTGAAGGGTTTGGTCAGCCTCTTCATCTAAGCCTTAACTAGACCCAATTTGTTTTGACAGGGAGCAACATTGGACTTGTTATGGATGTCATGCAAGTCAATCATTTAAGGAGGTTCATCCTGGACAGAATTTCTTGATGATTGAGATTGTCTGCTGTGTCTTGTTTCTCACAGGGACTTGCATCTGATACATGTCTGTTTTCTTTCCTCATTATTTTGAAAAGAAGAGGAAGAAGAAACTCTCTTTCTTTCTATGTGGACTATGATATCGGAGACGGTAGCATTAGACTCCAACCGTAGTTATATTTCATGCACCATAATTATATGTCCATTCAATGGCTGACGTTTATATAGCAAAATCTTAAGGGCACATTAGGGTATCTGATTAGCAGGATGCTATTTCCCGTTGTTAAAAGGGCAAAAATATCTTAAGGCTTGTTTAATGACAAGTTAAATTTTAAGGTTTAAATTAAATTATATTGTTTGAGAATTGTTCAAATTAAATTTTAAGCTAACAGAAAAAGTGATAGAAATATAAAGTGTTCATTAGTTTGCTATCCTCTTACATATATATATGTCTAAAATCTTCAAGAGATGCTCCTTTTTTTTAGTCTCTCCTTTCAAGTGTCCTTTACTTGTCTTTTGGCTCTAGATGCTTTTGTTGTCTTACACCCGATAGTTCTGTTTTTGACCCTTCTTTTTCTTCTTCGTCTACGCTCCTCCTCGTATGCTTTTCTCGTCCATTTTTAATGGACTTTTCCTTAAAGGAATGATTTTTTGGAATTTTTGATGAACCTTTTCTTGCTTTCCTTATGTACCCATCTCTCAACCTCTTGCCTCAGAATTTCCTCTTCTACTTCTTATTGGCTCAGTTCCTCTCACTCTTAAGGATCCCACTCTTTCATACTAAACATCGCTTAATGTAGGCAAAAGAGGCACCCCTATCCACCCCAACCTCACCCCTCCTTCCCGTACCTCTTAGCGTCAGGTTGTTACCCTATAGAGAAGCTTATTTTCCTCCCACCTTCAGTCTCTAAGGGGATTAGTGTAGTTACCCTTCCTCTAGAAGTTCTGAAATCCGAAGCAATAAAATGGACATCATTAATTAGATTCTTTGTTGATGAGACATAATTTTCCTATCATGAAAGTCTGGCAACAAAATATTGGAAAAGTTTTTTGTTTGAGGTTTTTATTGATGATCAAAGGTTATTTATCTTCAAGTTTTCCCCTAAATTTAATGTGGATAAGGTCTTAAAGTAAGACCCTTGTCAAACTAATGGCAAACCCGTCTTTATTAAAGACTAGGTATTTAATTGGAAGAACTCAAGTCCAATCATATTCTTTTGAGGATTAATATCTATAATAATCCTCTTGAATATTTTATTAAGTTACCTTGCAAGCTTTATAAGGAAATCATTAGATACGAATGAGAAAACAACCTCCATGAAGAGGATTGAATATGCTAAGTTATGTGTTAAAGTTAATGTGGATGTGGATCTACCTAACTCAATTCCTTTAATGCGATCAAATGAGAAAGAGGGTATGATAGCAGATATTTTCTTGGAAACTCATCAACGGAGATCCCATCTAGGTTCCAAAGGAAGAAATGGATTCCTATGGGAAAGAAATTTGTTGGAGGTTATTACTTGGAACGGATAGGGTAAAGTTAGATCCCTCAGGGTTCTCAGGGTCACAACTGTCTGTTGCATAATGTATTAGGTCCCTCTAAATATGCTAGCTTGTAGCGGGATAAGTCAAATTTAGGGGTGAGGGGTGATCATTTAAAGAAAATCAACAAGGAAGAGTCTTTCAATAATTTAGACTTCAAGTATGATGCTAACCATTCTTTGGTGGAAGAGCAGGAGGTTTTTATTCTAAAAATTCTCTAAGTAGTCGAGGAAATAGAACTAGTAATTTATCTGAGGTATCATTATCTCTAAGTGATATGAAAGTTGCAAACTATACCATCCCAAATGAAGATTTTGTTGCTATTTAAAGAAGAAGATTTGGCCACAAGGCTAAGACCAAAAACTTTGGTACTTCCATTAAAATTCCTTAATTTCTATATTGGCATATAATATTTTGCCCCAGAAAATAACAAATTTTGTTTGACTACTTGAATTCAGTAAAATATATGATAATTGGCCTTTTGTAGACTAAACATAAAGTTGCCAAATGTGTTAATCTTTGGTTTATTAGTAGAAGTTGAAAGATTATCACCAATTATGATGCTCACTACTATAGTCAACTTGTAATTGCCTATGACCTTAAAAAGGTTGAAGTTTTTAATATCATTTCCACTGACCAAGACATTCATTTATATTATACACTTTTAGGAATTGAAATATTTTAGCCATCTTTTACGTATGCATCTAATTTTTGATTCTAAAGATCATCGTTTTGGACTGGACATAAAAAATGTTTATAGGTTTATCAATAATCTACGGTTGATTATAAGAGATCTCAATAGTACTAACCAAGTTTCAGAAGCTAAGGGGAACTTAAGCATGAGGAACCATTACAATGAGTTTAGGTCTTATTTATCCAACATTAAAGTTCTTGATCTCAATTTTAAGGAGAAATTTTTTTCCTAGAACAATAAGCAAAATGATGATTGGCTTATAAAGAAAAAGCTTGATAAGGCCCTGGTCAATCTCTTATGGCTTGAGAAATTCCATACTAGCAAGGATTTGTTGATAACTGTATTTATTTAAACCACTCTTCTATAGAAATCTATAATTTAGTGAATTCTTGAAAAAGAATATCTCATTTTAGGTCCTTCAAGTTCTTTTTCAGCCTTAACAAATTCTAAGACGTGGTTGATAAGGGTATGGCTTCAAACATCAATGGTTATGAATCTTTCAATTGTCACAAGAAAATGATGTGTATGAAGGAGTAACTTAAGAAACTTAAGTTGAGACACCACATAAACATCTATCAAGATCTTGATATAACTAGAGAACTGCTTCATCAAGAGTAAAACAAGTTATATGAGTCCCCTTATGACATTAACAAACAATTGAAAGAGAAAAGTGACTTAAGGAACTATACCAACATTATTGGGAATTACTACTCTTTGATAAAACTAAAATCTAGAATATGATGGCTTAAAGACGTGAATAATATCGGCTTGAGGGTAGCGGAATTTGTCGATGGTTGAGGGGAGTCACGGTGCCGGCTCGTGGCCTCTCACTTTTGGGGTGGTGCTATATCGGCTTTGGGCTTGGCGGAATGAACGGTGCTTTGACCCCACTGTGACGAAGCTCCATTCTTCGTAGGAAATTCTAACTTACATTCAAGATGTTCACCTGGCTTTTCATCATTACCGGACTGTTGCCCACCCATCTTCTCCGAGGGGCTCACAGATTATTGCAATTAGTTGGCGACCACCTGCGGAAGGATGGGTTAACTTGGCTACTGATGGATCCTCTCGCGGTAATCCTAGGCTGGCCACCATGGGGGGTCTCCTTCGGGATGGTGGTGGCCGGTGGCTCGCGGGCTTTGGTGCCAACATTGGTTTCTGCTCCGCATGGCTGGCGGAACTATGGGCAGTGTTTTATGGGCTCCAACTCGCCTGGGCGTCGGGATACTCACGAATCAATCTTTCGGTTGATTCGGCTTTGGTAGTCTCACTCCTCTCTTCTGAGATGCGCATGGTCGGTCACGCTTTACTCTGAGCCGTTCACGAGCTTCTCTCTCGACATTGGGAGGTGCGAGTCTGTCATACTTTTCGCGAGGGAAACCGCTGTGCTGATTGGCTCGCTAATTTTAGCTTTAGCCTTCCCTTGGGAGTGCATTAGTTTCCAGACTCGGTTGCGGGTATTTCCCATTTGTTGTTAGCCGATCGTGTGAGGGTGTCTATCCCCCGTGTTGCTCATGTGTAGTTTTTCCTTTCGGCCTCGGCCCGCTTTTCTACCAAAAAAAAGAAAAAGAAAAGACGTGAATAATAATATTGTTTTTTTAATAAAGCTCTACTTTAAGAAGGAACAATAATAAGATTACTTCACTCGTATTAAAGGATGATAGTGTGATAAGTGACCAAGCTCGTTATTGAGGATAACTACTTATTACTTTTAAATAACCATCTCTACTCCTTCCATTAGCTCCTTTTCTATTTATATCCTCTACTCTTTTATTCCCAAGCTAATTACCAGGGATTAATGTGATATTCTTTACAAACCTTTTTTTTGTAAAAAATATGAAATGAGCCTTATTTAGTCTCAATCCTAATAAAGCTCCTGGATTTTATAGGCTAAATGCTTTCTTTTTTAAAAGATGTTGAGGGTTCTCTTAAAACTCAAGTAATTAGTGCAGTGTTGGAATTTTTCATAAGTGTTAGGTTACTAAAGGTTTGGAATAAAACCCATACATCTAACCAGTGCCTAAATCCTCTAACCATGTGTCCTTGAGAGATTATAAACTTATAGCCTATTGCAATAGTCTTTATAAAGTAATCTACAAGCTCTTAGCCTTTAGAGTTTAGATTGAAGTTGATCTTATCTTTAACTATCAATTATACTCAAACTACATTCATTGATGGAAGATTTATCAATGATAACATACGACTAATTTAAGAATTTTACAAGGACTATAATATAAGGAGATATGGTAAAAACTACCATATGAACATTGACTTTCATAAAGCTTTTGATTTAGTATATTGGATTTCATTTTGCATTATCTCGAAACTTTGGGCTCTTCCCCTTATTCATCTCTTAGATTGAGTAATATATCATTACTCCTTCCTTTAATATACTTATTAATAAAAAGGCCAAACAACTTATTAAAGGTGCAAAAGGAATAAAACAAGGTGATCCTTTATCCCTTTACTTATTTACTCTTTGAATTGAAGTTTTGGCGAGGTTGGTTAATCAGAATATAAGGTTAAGGGACAACTTAATGTTCCATAACAAATGTAATAGTTAAGTATCTTTAGCCTCTCTTTTATGTTGACCTTCTCCTTTTTTGTGGAGCTGACCCTAAATCAACAGTTTGTTTAATTAACTCCCTCGACACCTTTAATAAGTTTTTTAGGTTACCAATTAAAAGAGATAAGAGCCACCTCATGACTTTAGCAGATGTTAAACATTTATCTATATGGATTACTGAAATTGCAAGGTTAAGCATCAAATCTCCTCCTTTTACATATCTAAGAGTTTTAATCATAAACAAAAGGATTACTTATGATCAATGTCAACCTAGACATGATTTAGTGTGAAGGAGAATTAGTCGCTAGAGTAATGAGAGTTTTTTTTTATAAGTAAGTTACAACTTATCATTTATATTCTAAATAATCTTCATGTTTATTGGTCCTCTCACCTAGTGTTAGCTAACATAATGTCTCTTTGGAACTTTCTGTAGACAAGTGATGCATATGAAAAAATTTAAGCCAAGGTTAACTAGAAGGATGTTTGTCTACTGAGGAAAGAAGGTGGTATAAGAATTTTATCTATTCAATTTGTGAATAAAATGTTGCTTGCCAAAATATTCTTTGATATTACAAAGAATATTTATTGATAAAGAATCATTTTGAGTCAAATGGATACATGGGCATTAGCAAAAGGATAAAAACCTTTAGAAATTAAATCTTAGTTGTATTTCCTTATATATATAATTGAATGTATTATTTTACTTGTAAATACTTATAAGTTTTAACCGCAAGTGCATGGTATAATGGTAGCTAGCACTAATAAGTACAGGTTGATCCTATGAGTACTATAAGTACTAGTATTAACCTTTTTTCCATTATCTATCTGGCAAATTAGGTTAGGAATTTACTTAAAAATTAAAGAAAACAAATTAAACTAAATTTCACACCATAATGAATTCAAATAAAGAAAATACTACAAATCAATATC
>JAOSBP010000003.1:24892972-24905071 GCA_027563825.1 Erythroxylum mucronatum
TGATTCTAGGAAAAATAATTGTCTAGGCTAAATATACATCGTATGTATGTTGTCTAGTTCGTCGATTTTCTTGATTCTTAAAGCTATTAATTAATTAAATCTGAGATCATATCCAGGTTATTAATTAATAAGGGTTACTTCAAATATATATTTTGGTTAACTAAACATAAGAGAAAATAGGTAAAGAAATTTACCACGACGAATGCCGAACTCATAAATTGGTTATTTTTAAAGTCGATGATCAATGCAAGTTCAATAACGAAGGAAACTGGAAACCAAGATTTATTTCTATTGATTGTTAAATTCTCATTATTTTGTTTTAGTATTTTTCAATTTCAATTCCCAATTAAATTCTGTTTAATTCACAATTACAAAACCCCCATTTCATTACTTTGTTTTAGTTTTAAACTCGCTAACCTTTATCGTTAAAAATTTCTCATGGGAACGATCCCTACTTTCCACTACTACATTAATTTATGTTATAGGAAGTTGGTTTTTGTTTTATATTTGGTTGTAGACGACAACGTTCACCAATAGCCATCAACACCATTAGATGAACCATTAGAACCATAAAATAAGCATATATCACTCGCACCTCTTAGGTATTATGTAATCCACTTAACAACTTCCTAGAGAGATTTCCCAAGATTACTCATAAACTTGCTTACTGCATAACTACATGTGCTAGGTCTAGTTTTATGAACTGCACAGCATAAATTAAACTTCTAATAGTACTTAAGGAAGGAACTTGCTTCATATAATCCTTCTTAATGTTATATACTAGCATCAAGTTTAAATGTGTTACAAAAATAGTGTAAACTAGCTTTAACATATCCATTTGATAAGTTTATAGTAACTTTTCAATGTACTTTTCTAATGATAAGTACAACAAGCATGCACTCCTATCCCTCCACATCTTTACCCCAAAATTTCTTGGTTATACCCAAATTCTTCATCTCAAACTCACTTCTTGACTAGCTCTTCAGATTATTAAGTTAATCCTTATTCTTAGTTACAATTAACATGTCATCAATGTATGGTAACAAATAAATCTATGGACTATGAAACACCTTTCTAGAGTAATCATAATTGTAAAACTGATTGCGAATAAAGTAATGATACTACATAAATGCATTAAACTTTTTGTACCATTATCTCGATGAGTGTTAGGGATTTCTTCAGTAAACACACACGTTCCTTCTTTTGCACATAAAGATATGATCTTTTATGTTCCTAAGTAGAGATGCATTTTAACATCAAGTTGTTCTAGTTTTGAATCAAATGTGCTTATGATGGCTAAAAGAACTCGTATCGTCTTATACTTTGCAAATGGTTAAAATGCCACATTTTAGTTGATTTCCTCCTTTTTTTAAGAAGCCTAGTGCCACTAGCCTTACCTCGAACCTGGATGTCTCAACTCTAAGAATAAGTTCTTTCTTCTTAAAGACCCATTTGCATCCTACTAACCTTACACCTTTAGTAAAGGTATAATCTCCTATGTCTCATTCTTGTTCAAAAACTGTATCTCCTCATTCATGAAAACTAATCATTCTAATACATCTTTATTGTCTATTGCCTCTTTATAAGTCTTTGGTTCATCACCATATATACTTTCAGCCACTACTAAAGGATATGCGATTAATTTTGCCAACTTCAATACAAGCTAAATACCTAATTAGATTTCCTATTTTTTTTCCTTTCTTATTGCTGTACTTTGCGCAAATTGTCCATCATGCACATCTATAGACTAATTTACTATTATCTTTATTAGAATTTCAATTTCAAACTCTACCGTCTAGTAAAGACCTTGATCCTTTTTACTTACAAGATTACTGAGCTTCTCCCTATGGCTACATATAACAAATTCATAGAAAGTAACATCTCTGCTAATCATAAATCCTTAACTTCTATCCTTTTTAATACACCATAATTTATACCATTTAACTTCAGTAACATACCCCAGAAATATACACTTCATTGTCCTTAGCTCTAGTTTACCATCATTAATATAAGCATATGTAAGGTAACTGAATATCTTTGGGCCAAAGTAATTGAAGGCTAGTGTATATAAGGTAACTAAACATCCTTGGGCCAGAATAATCAAAAGGAGTCCCATAACATACCTCCTAAAAAGTCTTGAAATTTATTGCACTTAATGAAGATCTATTCACTAGATAAGCAAAAACATTAACTACTTCAGCCCAAAACTACTTTGATATCTAGTGTTTAATCCCATTCATCAAGCACACTATGTAAGAGTTTGGTTTATCCATTCAACAACTCTATTCTATTGCGATGTATAACATACAGTATGGTACCTCATTATACCTTTCTTTCTACAAAACTCATTAAATGAATTATTATAGAATTCCAACTTATCACTTGTTCTGAATGTCTTGACTTATTTTCAGTATGTTTTTCACTCATAAAGCTTTCCAAACATTTCATCTTTTGACTTTAAAAGGTACACACGTACTTTTCTCAAGTAATCATTAATGTATATGAGAAAATAGCTACATCCTTTACGGTATTGAAACGAAGCAGGACCATATAAATTTGAATAAACATAATTGAGAATTCTAGTGGAAGTATACTTACTGAAATCATATTTCATCTTCTGCTTCTTACTAATAACATGAGACTTACATAACTTCTTCTTCCTAGTCATTATTTCATTCAACAATATTTTTTACTCAAAATCTCAAATGCCTACTCACTTAAGTAATCTAATATATGATTCCATAACTTATATTATCATTCTTCTCATTAGATGATTGAGATACGACCATTGATCCCATAATTGTCTAGCCTACTAGGGTATATATTTTAAGGTGTAATTTTTCTTTCATTACAATCGTAGTGCGCTTTAACAAATTTAGCTACCTATTTCCACTAGAAAATTTATATCCTTAATTATCGAGAGTAACCAAGGAGATCAGATTTTTATGAAGTTTAGGAATATACTAGACATCCAATGTTTTAACAATCCCATCATACATTTGGATCTGCGATGAACATTACCTTTGACAACAAGCTCTCCATTATTACCTAGCATGATATTACCATTCCACTGTTTAAAAGAACAGAACTAGTCCCTATTGAAGATTATATGATAAGAAGCTCAATTGTCCATTACCTACCAACTTATAGAATAAGACTTGTTGAACTTTCAAAACATCACCTCCTTTTCTATGCTTTTCATCAAAAACTCATATACATTACAGCCACACTCACTTTATAATTTGTCTCCTTTTTTTTGTTTTCCTTCTTTTGTTATAGATAGTCCCTCCTAAAGTGTCCCTTCATTTTACAGTTAAAGCATTAAACATTTTTTGCCTTCAATTTAGATCAACCTTACTTTTGTTTCCAATATCCTTTCTTTTGCTCTTACCTTTTTTCTAATAGCCAAACCTAATTCTAATCCATCTTTATGTGTCAATAAACTTTTTCAACAATTTTTTGGATTGTAGGCCATCTTTTACATCATTGATAAAAATAATTTCTCTCACATACAATATTATATTGACGAAATTCTTACATGAATTACACAAGGAACATAACAAGATTATTAATTTATCCTTATCCTCAATTTTATCCTTAACACATTGTAGGTTCAAGATTATCTGATTAAAACTATCATTGTGATCTTTTGCCTATGTGCTTTCTAATATCTTTAAAATGTACAAGCACTCTTTTGATATAAATGAGTAGTAAGTGATTTCGTCTAATACGTTGTTTAGGCAGCAGCACTAGTTTTATCAACCACTTCTCTCAAGACCTCGTCACTCAGACTCAGTAATATTATGTTATACCCCTTTGATAGAATCTCTCTCTTCTCCAACCCCAATTTCTTTGATAGATTTTCTTCTACTTCTAATGTTGTGGCACATCTGTACTAAATAAAAACGACTCTTATCTTATCCTTCAATAAAGTAAAGTTATTTGATCCATTAAAATTTTCAATATAAACTTATGCAGAGACATTGAGACAACAAATCTTAGCTTTGATACCAATTATTATGCAAAAAAAAAACAGAAATATATATGAAAACTAAGGAAGCAAAAACTACAAGAATTTATCTAGTTTAATTAATTAATGATACTGACATCTACGAGTAAGGTGATTAATTCTTATATTACAGTGTGAAAGATGATACAAGAAGTATGAATAAATTTACCACACTTTATGCATCCCTTAACAAGGTATTTATAGAGTTATATGTAAGAAGTATAGGTGTAGTAAGACACCATTTCCATAAATGTCTAAAATCAGTTAGATTTTATTT
The DNA here is from genome assembly GCA_027563825.1 of Erythroxylum mucronatum. NCBI lineage: Eukaryota > Viridiplantae > Streptophyta > Magnoliopsida > Malpighiales > Erythroxylaceae > Erythroxylum > Erythroxylum mucronatum. Next base: position 24,897,259 of record JAOSBP010000003.1, read on the forward strand.
CACTAGAATCCCAAGGTTAGTGAAATTTTTGGTAAGACATGGATAATTTAAGTCAAGGTAGAGAACTGACATTGGATAATTTAAATGAAGGTGGAGAATCATTTCACTAGAATTCAAAACATCGTTACAATTCTCTATGTTGACTTAAATTATCCAATGTCTTACCAAAAATCACTCTCGGTCTTATAAGCCTCAAAAGAATTTAAGCTATGTGAATATTCACCGAGTCCAAATTATATTTAAACTTCTTCGCAAATAATAAATTTGTCAACATATCTATTAGATTCTTAGTTGTGGCTATCTTCTGAAAGTAAAACACCTTACCCTTTAACAACATCTCAATTAAAGTTCAATAGAATATCAATATGCTTTGAGTTCTTACGATAGACATAATATTTAGTCAAGTTACAGCACTCTAACTATAATAGTATATACCAGAGTTATGAAAATCTATACGCAAACTATGCAATGTATACCTTCTTTAACCCCTTCCATCAACGACATATATTCCACTTCTGTTTTAGACAACAAAAATATCAGCTGAAATGTTACTAACTGATCGTATATGCAAATAGAGTGAAGAAGATATAATATGCCAATTAGATAACCTTAAACCTTACAGGCTGACGTTCTAACAAACACCACTTTCAATAGTAACACTCTAACCAGCACCAAATCTATCCTCTTCCAGAAACAATTGAATATGTTATTAATTATTCAACTGCTTGCATTGCAACGGGAGTTTTGGAAGAAGATTCTTGAGTTCGTGTGACTTTTGGAGTTGAAACGAAGATCTTCAAGGGCATATACAATTTTAACCAGATGACAACTCACCAATGATAGTAAGAAGAAAGAAGAGATTACAGAGTCTCCTTATTGTAGGTTTTGATCTCCTCACTTAAAATTCAAGCAAGGCATCTTTTCTAGTTTTTTGAATAAACAAAGATACAGTATTCTGAATTGCATGCGTATTATGTACGTAAATGGAAGAAGAAGCCTTTTGTGCGCTAATGGGTTACTTTCGTCATTCCAGTAAATTACAATGTAACCAAGAGCAGAACAGTAAGGAAAAGAAAAACAAAAAAGAAAAGGAAAATTCAAAGCACCTACGTCGCCGTTTCTTCATAACAAAACACCTAGATCACAAACAACCACTATCCGCGTCGTTTTACTTCTCAAGCTCTATTCTTTACAAGCGCAAAGACAGACGAGGAGGGAGAAGAAAAGAGAGGGATGGGTTACGTACTGAGGGTGAGATTGGCATCGTTCTTCGCCGGAGCCGCAACGGCGTCGTCTATCGGACTTTATGTTCTTTACAACGATTACAAACTTGCCCATGAATCTATCTCTCAACAGGTCAGAGCACATTTGGGATTTACTGCCTTTCATGATCTTTTGCGTGTTCGTTTGATCGGTATTGAATGTGGGCTATTAATATGTTATGAATATTGACCTTTAAATTTATACGGGGTTGTTTAAATTGCGTGATGGGCATGAAAAAATATTGAAGGGGAATAAGGAATTGTATTTTGTGCCGTTAATTTTTTTTTCTGTGAGATGAGATAACAAGGTAATATATGTTGAAGAGTATGCTAACTTTAATTTTTAGTTGGATTTGGGCTGTGACTATAGGTTGATTTCGTTTTCTTCTGGTTTTTGTCTCTTGCTTCATCGTTAACGGCAATGGGAAAATGGAGCATGATTCTAAATTGGAGTGTTAACTCTTACCTTTTTGCTGTAAAGAGTTTAGCTATTTAAAGAAAAAAGTTAGGAAACACTTTGGTAAATTCTACCGTATTTTGGCAATGGAAGTGGGGTTTCAGGAGACAAAAGTCATGGCCACCATTATTTGGATTTCTTGCTAATCAATTTGATTTTCTTCTTTATATTTCTTATGTAAAATGGTGACCATAACCCTAGGCATCTTATTCTATATACTTCTTCTTTAGACATCATTTGTTATGTTTATTTCTTTGTGGTATAAAAGCTGAAATAACCCATCTTACTGATGATTTGGCTACACTTTATCTTACTTGAAGATTTGTCTGCCATTACACCTTTATGATTTTCTCTGCAATGTAAATGAAAAACTAAGTTGAATCTAAAATCAAGTTGGAGGTTATTATTGGATGATCAGTGAGATTTTGTTATAACAATATTTGTCATGCATTTTGGTGCCAAGAAATACATATTTTTTTGGTTTCTTACCAAATAGTTCTAGAGGTCGGGTCTTCATTGTGCCTAGTGGTTTCTGTGTACATCTTCAAACATCTTTGATAACAGGCTTGTGTATGAAGTAAGCTTTAAAGATATTTCAGGGGAGCTATATATGGAGGAAATACAGTAAAACCTTATAGCACTTTTTGATAGAAGATTACCATAACCATATATCCCTCTGTTTGTGTTACAAATGTGGTTCTGCTTCTCTCCTTTGTGCCTTTGTTTAATAATTGTTTCTCTTTGTTGCTTGTTTGGAAGTTAGCCATCTGGCCTTTTTGAGGAACTTGACTTGGAAACCATAAACTAGCGTCTGTTTCCTTTATCTGAAGGACAAGTGGGTATAGGATTCAAAAAAGACACTGGATTGTTTCTTTTAGAAGTGTTAAAAGAAGGGTTGAGAGGGTCACTGTCTTGTAGGAAGAACCATGTCATCATCTTGCATTTTATCTTTTGACTATTGGCACTTCAGAAGATACGGCAAGACAATAATGTAATCATCTCACTTTCGATGAAATTTTTTTTTCATCCTTTCCTTTTGGTGATTGCTGTCTTTGATGATAAAGTCATAATCCCTTAAAGACTTCTGCTTTCTTAATATTACAAGGCTGCTCGGTATCCCAGTATGGGCAGGACTAATGGTCCTTTTTTCTGCAAGCCCAGAGAAACACATGCTTGATTACTTGCTCATGGACTTGTTGCTTTTGTTTCTTCAGGTGAAAGGCCTTCATGAATCACTGGATAGAAGGATCTCTTTTTTGGAAAAATTGAAACAAACTGAGGTTTCACAACCCGCAGAGACAACAGAATAGGTGCGTTGAGAGGAATTCTACAATCCTGACGTTCCCGCTCTAAATTGATGTCCTTGTAGCTCTTTTCCATTTATGAGAAATAAACATGAATCGAACCGTTGTGTCGTTTGTGGCTCAGCCATTATAAATTTTACTTGAAGACAACAAGATATGCATTTTCTAATGGATGAATGCTGATGTTGCATATGAAATATGGGAGGGGATGATTCAAAAGTTTCCTTGCAATCTTACATGCTGGTTACAGAAAGATTTGTTGACTTCTGCCTTGAAAAGTTATGTTACTGCATTTGGTTTGTCCGGAGGTATCACTTCTGAAATGGGAACTTCTTTGTGTCAAATTGGATAAGTTGAATACTTGGTCTTATGATGGTGAAACCATCGAAACAGCTAGACTATTTTTTACGTGCTTGAATTTCCAATTATGTGAGTTCTCATTTGGGAGTGCACGATTAGCATAAAGAATTGGTTTTATAGAACCTTCAGCACAGAGTCGCTAAGCCGAACGGGATTTACAGGACGAGGAATCACCAAGTAGTCCCCTTACCATATCCCGATCACAGGCTGCCTCTTATAAATTGGATAGGCCTCTAAGACCTGAACACGTGTTCGAGTTGGTCGGGATCCTTAATAACCACTCATCAATGTAATTAGAAAAGATTTCACTAGGTAAGTGAATAATATTGTTGATGGTCTAAAAGTAAATTCGATCCATTTGGCCCATAAGTGAAAATGGTTTAAATATATGTCTCTTGAAAAGTTTTCGGCCAAAGAATTTATGGAGGATCAATGAAAAAGTTCAAGATCTAAGAATTTTAAACAAACGTAATTGATGTGTTTAAAAAAAAATAATGCATGGAGGTAGTTAGCCGAGGAATAGATTGAAAGTTGATAGACAAGAATGTGACAGTTGAGAGAATGATGGAAGGTAGTTAATAAAACCATGGCCGAGTGAGCTTGAAGTTTAGTAGTTACAGGAGGTAGAATTTTAGAACATGAAAGTTACAGAGATAATGGCAAGTAGTAAGCTAAAATATAAAAGAATGCACAGTTATAGCAAAGTATTGCTTAATGATGAGAAAACTATAAATTCACCAGCACTATGTCAAGGGATAATAGACTCAACAATCAACACATTTAATCACAAGACGTACTCAAAGCCTATGGGAGGATTGTAAGCCTTCTTTACTTGACTTTAGTCCAAATCAATGCATATTACTGGATCAAATGTAGTTGTCTTCTAGGTCTATTAAGCCTCTTATGATGTAACTCTTCTTTTTTTTTTTTTAGTGGCACCATCTGTTATTGACAGGGATGAGCCTTTGTAGATCCATTCTTGCAAGTACACACATTGACTAGTGGTGGAAATCAAGTATTTTCTACTCAATTAAGGAGAGGAGCTAGAAATCCTTTTGAGGTTATCAAGGGATCGTTGACACAAAGTAGGGAAAGGAAGGCTAAAAAAGCCCTCAATGGTTTAATGGTGGATCTCTTTACGAATGGTGAAATTTTGCTACTTTTAGAGAATGAATTTAGATCCACCATAATGATCTAAGTGAAAGAGCAAGTTGGAATATCATGGTTATAGAATGTAATTGACGCCAAACTTCAGGGATATTCGGTATTGGTCTTCCACTATTGTTGGAGTTTTAAAGAAATAGTATTTAATTGTAGCTAGAGTCATCTTTGTAATCGATGCTAGTCTTTCTTTATGTTTTTAGGTATATAGTTCCAAAATAAAATCAATGTTAGAGTTCCACATGTAATTGGTGTAGGACTCATCTTTGGTTTTATATAGTTATGTCAAACAAAATTAGTGTCAGTTATGGTCCAAGACAGGCACCAGTCTTGTAATGTTTATATATATGGTTTTGTTATTTAAATAGAATTATGTTATTTTAAGAGTTTTTGTCTTTGGAACTCTATTTCATGCTTATGAGAGACTTACTGACTTAGGGATGTTCATAATTATGAGTTATCGGTTATTACATTGTTATTAAACTATCAAACCATTAGAGAGATTATTCTTCCATCTTTTAAAGTGCTTTTATTTATGGTTCTCTAAAAACTTTGATATTATCTAGCTTGCTAGTGGCATTCAAACACCTAAGATCTTGTCACTCGCGATCACTTCTTTTCTAAAGTATGGCCATTTATATCCTTCTTTCATATATTTTTATAATTATTTTCATGAATTGACTTATGTTTTATAAAACGATCCTAAGTCCTTCCATATTGATATCGAATCTCATTAGTCCTACTATAGAAGATTGTATCAGAATTTAGTACCAGAGTGTAGTTTTATATGTAGTTTTGTTCTAAATCTCGTCGTTTGCATATTCAATATTTATTATTCTAGGTATCTTTCTTGCAAAAAAATTTTGAGAACAAATTGTTCTTAAGTGATATATTCTATGTTTTTTAAATTCCATGTTAATAAGAAAAACAAAAAGTCAACAAAGTTTTGTAAAAAAAAAAAGCCTATAAGTTTTATCTAAATTATATACAAAACGACTATTAATTACATCAATCATTAAAGAAAAGTTTATCCCTATTCCAATAAGGATAAAGAATCCTATTAACAAAAGTATTACATTTATCTAGTTGTTCTTACTCTTATAGTCATTATTTCATTCTTATCAAATTTTTCTTCTTATTATTAAGTCAGCTTGGGTTTCTTTAAACTTAATTTTTATTTTGAGTTTTCTTTTTCATTGACATCTATATCCGTTTCTTTATTTTTATTTTTGCCTAAATTTGTTTCTTTGGGAATATTTGATGAAAGGAGAAGAATTCAAACTAGCTTTATTGATTTAGATTTCTTAGTTTGAAAATAACCTTTATTCAAGAGCTTAGGTTAAAAGTTAAGTGAATTCTCTGAGTGAAACACATAAGGAAGTGCTTTTACTACTAACTTTTCATGTAGGTACGTCATAAATCAAACTCAAAGAAAAATCATATTCAACTCAGGAGTCATTCATAAATGTCATCCAAGTTCAATTTAAACAACTTATGCGACAATTTAGCAATGTTAGGGAGAGATGTATAAGCATTATACTGTAACAATTAGACTATAATGTGATCCACCTCCAACTGCAAGGATGGATGAATTTTGAGGCAAATGATGGAGTTGAAGGTGTTGCCAACTACTTAAGTGAGCTCAACCTAAGGAGTGGTAGAGGAGGAAGAATGGGGAGATAAGGAGGGGAAGTATTTAGTGTAGGATAATAAAGATAATATGGAAAAAAGGTGTATGATGAAAGAGTGGATAACAATATAGGGAGTATCAAGATGGCGATATCACCTTTTATAAAAAAGATAGATCTTGTTGCATTCTTAGAGTGGGAGAAGCAGGTGAAGTTAGTTTTTGATTATTAATAAGTTGTTGACAAAGAAATAGGTAATGCTATTGCAAAAGAGTTTAGAGATATTGGTAGGATCAACAAATTTTCACTAGAAAGAGAAACCAAAAACCATCAATCAAAACTTAGGAAGAGATAAAAAATTTTATGAGGAAGCAATTTCTGATAAAGTTTATTATAAGGAGCTCTATCAAAGATTATAGATGTTAACTTAAAGTTCTAGGAATATAAAAGGAGTATTACAAAAAGATAAGGTTTCTATGGATAAAACAAATGTGGAAGAATATAGGGAGATGATAATGGCTTGATATATTTGTAGGCTAAAGAAATTAGCGATGTCATGGAGTTACACCATTATATAGAGTTAGAACATGTGATGTATATAGCTATGAAGGTAGAGATACATCTCAAATAGAGACCTACTAACTATTTTGGAATCTCTATATAAGTTCTTCGTTATGGAGTAAACCTTAAGAATAAAAAAGGAGGATAAGGCTTTATAGCCTAAATATGAAGTAACTAAGTAGAAAGTGCAGGCCAAAGCTAATGTTGATTATGCCTCCATAACTAAGAATCGAGACATCAAGTATTTCAAATGCATAGGGAGAGAACATATAGCATCCCAATATCTCAACAAGAGAGTGATGATAGTGAGGATGGATGGTGAGTAAGTGTTATAAAGTGAAGAAGAAGCAAACGATTAGATGTTTAGATCACAAGATGATAGTAATAAGGAGTTCATTGAGAGACCTAAGGTGAGGAGAATATTGGTCATTAGGAGAGTGTTAGACACAAAGGTAGGAGATGATACGAATCAACGAAGAGAAAATATTTTCCATATTCGATGTTCCATTAATGATCAGGTCTGCAATATGATAATAGAAGGGGAAAGTTAAACTAATATAACTAGTATAGAATTGGTGAACAAGTTGGGACCGTCGAACATAAAATTTTTAAACCATATAACCTATAATGGTTACATGAAAATGGGAAGGTTATAATAACAACACAGGTGATGATTTCTTTTTCTATTATGAGGTACAAGGATGAGATTTTGTATGATATGGTTCATATGCAAGCGGAACACACTCTTTTGGGACGTCCTTGGCAATTTGATCGAAGGGCTATATAAGATCGGTGTAAAAACAAATATTCTTTCACCATAGATGACAAACCAATCACTTTTGCTCTGTTATCTCCAAAGTAAGTGTATGAAGTCCAGCTCAAGATATATGTGAGTGAGCAAGAGAAGGAAAGGAGAGAAAAATAACAGAAAAGACTTGGGGAAATTTGAAACACTTTGGATAAAGAAAATATAAGAGAGAAATACAAAGGAAAAGGTATAAGCTGTTAGAGTAGTGCCCTAAAGGCAATCCCCTTTAGCGCATTTTGTTCATAGTCATGTACAGACTTTATGAATAAATA
>JAOSBP010000003.1:24950460-24964032 GCA_027563825.1 Erythroxylum mucronatum
ACATATTTCAATTACAGCTTTTAACTTCCAACATTTCATATATAACTCATCTTGTATCTAAACCATCTTTGCCATTTTATTTCAAATTTAAGAATTTTCCTTTTCTTTACTCATGACTAATCACCAAAAATTTGTCATTTAATAGTCCTAGCTTACAAAAAGGTTCGGGGTCCAACAAATAAAAAGAACTCAACTATTTAAGAAAAAGAAAGGTAGCCTTTTTTCTTTTTCTTATTTATAGAAAAAGACAATAGAGTTTGTTTCTTTAAAAATTAAACTTTCTAATTACAATTAAGTCTGACTCTAATTAAAGTTATAATTTTAGTAAAATTAAATATTTTATATTTGATTAAGAAGCTTTTGGATTCAAATATAAAATATTTGATTTTATTAAACTTAACTTAAATTAATTTTTCTTTTTTTAACTACTATCTATGAGTGATCTATTAAGTTCTTAATATGTTGATAACAATTATAACATATAATTAGAATTATATAAATTAAAATTTCTCTTAATTTATCTTTAATTCTCCAATTAATCAATTTATAATCATAAATCAAGATTAACATCTAATAATATGTCATGATCACCAAAATATTAAAAATGCAAAGAAATTTAACTTAACCTATTTATGTATAGTTATGATTTATAATTTAATGCTTTCATCATTCGATATTCCAATTGGATATAGAACATGAGACTAGTGTCTATTCTTTTAAATTCAATCTTGTTCATTCTTGTTAATTAGTAATTGATTTATATTTAAATTTTGAAAATACCTTTCAAATCTCAATTCACTCTAACTAGATAATTCCTTAAATCACTATTAATCAATAATAGTTGAACATTCTCCCTAGTAATTTTAGAGTAATGAATCATTTATTTACTAACTCAATTATCTTCATATAGTTCATATTATATCCAAGTTCTATTGACTAAGCTACCATAAATAGAATAGGTCATAAGTAATATAAAAACATAGTATACTTTGGTAATCTCAAGTATAAGGATCAATTGTATAATCATCATAATAAGAAAATCTATATACATATAAGTAATGTTATATTTGAGATCCTTATAATTAAGCTAGTTTAGTAAACTTATTCTTTCACAAACACTCACACATTTATTTAAGTATCTCTATGCTTATAATTTATAAGATTAATTACTTTCTTCATAAAAAGGAAACATAAGGTGTGCAAGTATTATCATTATATCAATATCCTATCTTGATAATAATGTCACATACAAAATTATAACCAACAGATTAGCTGAAATAGCATAAATTAACATGCAATTCCTTAGCTTGAGTATGCTTTTGCTAGCTATAGTTAGTCATAGGAATTGAAATCATAAATCACAATTTCTTAAGAAGCTACCACTACACTGAAGTTGTAACTAATGGATGGATATAATGTCCTTGGTCTGACCTTCTAAAGATAGAAGATAGTTAGTGCTTTTAAAGATCCCAAAGTTTTTTCACTCTATAATCCATAAACTAAGCACCTCAAAGCTATTTTAGTCATCAAAAGGTCCTCTTTGCTTCTTCCTCAACTATTACTCAACAGAGCGATGAGATTAGAGAAATCCCTGCTCTGATAATTCAAGTTACAGGTATTACATATTAGATCTAAGGAACTTGATTTGTAACTATATTGGAAAACAATTGGATAATTGATTTAGGATGTTGACTATATAATGGACAACAATTGATGATGAAGTTAGAGTTTTGTATTTTATCAAAAGTGAACAACTTCTCTTTAATAGTCTACCATATGATAAAAGAGGCTTTAGGAGAGGCTTATGTAAACCACACCATATTATGTGAAAGCAACTTAATTAGGACAGTAATCGATGATGAAGTTGGAGTTGTGTATTTTATTAAAAGTGAACAACTTCTTTTTTATAATCAACTATAGAATAGAAGAGACTTTAAGAGAGACTTATTTAAACCACACCATATTATACAAAAACACCTTAGGCTTTTGGCAAGTTTAGTTTAAGAAATATTTTACAAGACTTATTAGAGAATAAACCTAAAGAATGATTCAATTAGATGGTGTTGTCCTTTCTGGTTAACTAGTGAGAATCTTGGGGTTAATAAACAATCAGATGATGGGCCTTGTCACAAAGTTCTTCCTTAACAGTAGCTTGTTGATGTATGGTGTTCTTTAAATATGATAAACTATTGCTAACATTCAACAATCCCAAGTTACCCTAATTATTAAACCAACTGGAGATAGCTCCATCTCCAAGTTTGCATTTGAACTCTCTCAATCTTAATATATTCACCATTTTTGAAGATGTCTTTAATCTTAGCTTCATACTTAGAAGTTTTTGTCTTTTAAAAATTGCATATGAACCCACTTTACTCACAAGGCTTCATTGTCTTTTAGTAATCTCAATCGTAAAAACTTGAAGAATGATTCAACCAAATGGTGTTGTCCTTTTTTGTTGAACCTAGTGAGAATCTTAGGGCAAGATTCAGAAGGGCTAATAGAGTATAAGCACTCAGATGATCGGCCTTGTCATAAAGCATTTCCTTAACAGTAGCTTGCTAATGTATGATGTTCTTTAATATAAGAAACTATTGCTAACATGCAACTATCCTAAGTTACACCAATTATTAAACCAAAAATTGGTGGTAGCTCTATCTCCAAGTTTGCTTTTAAACTAAAGCCTCACTTGTTTTCTCGATCTTAGTATATTCACCATTATTTAAGATGTGTTTGATCTTAGCTTAATATTTTAAAAGTTTTTTCCCCTTAAAAACTACATATGAACCCACTTTACTCACAAGGTTTCTTTATCTTTTAGCAATCTCCATATTCTCTTAAAACTGCATATGAACCCACATTACTCACAAGGCTTCCTTGTCTTTTAGCAGTCTCCATATTCTCTTGATTATAAGGATTTTATTTTCGGTTTTTATTAAACAAATTCTCAAGGGCCCTTCATCTTTTAAAGTATACATTTCACTCCATTTAACCTAGGTGCAGACTTCCTAATGGTTTTACCAAATCATAGAAATGAATTAAGAATCTCCTCTGTCATCTTAATTAGGCTTATTGGAAAATATATATGTGAGGTTCAGTAAATGTTTATAGAATTTGAAATAGAGTTGATGAGTTGGGTTCTTTTATCATAAAATAAGCTTTTGTCGCTCCAGGAATTAGCTCTCCTTTAAATCTTTTCAATTAGTGAAATGAATTATTTACATGTTAGCTTTTTGTAGGAGAATAAGATTCCCATATATGTAAAAGTTAGTTCCCTGATTTGGAGACATGTCAAATGGGAAATCTAGGCAGCAAAAGGAGCTACACTAGAAGAAAGAATGGCATAGTTTTGTCCTTATTCATAATAAGAACTGACAAATTCTTGAATGTTCTTAGATAAGTCATTAAAGCTATAATGGAATTGAGGTCAACACTATATAAGAGAAGTAAATCATCTGTAAATGATAAGCTATAAATTATTAACAACATGTACTTATGGCTCTTTTCCATTTTTGTACTTTCCCCAATCAGTATATTGAGAACTTACAATACAAACAGTGAAAAGGGAAGGGGATATTGAATCCCCTTGCCTCAGAACCTTGGCACTTGGAACTATTTTTATAGGTTCCCCATCAACTAAGATGAAAAAGGATATAGTGCTTATATATATTGATCAATCCATTTAATGAACTGACTAGGAAATCTAAATGTTTCCAATAAATGAATGATAAATTGCCAATTGATAGAGTTAAAAGCCTTGTGAAAATTGACTTTAATAATATGCTCCCTCCTATCCAAAATAAAAATCGTTTTAGAGGGATGCACACTTATTAAGAAAGTTAATGAAATGTTTAATATACCCTTATTAATTACATGTTGAAGTGCCTTGAAAATATAATTTGCGTAATTAGGATGTGAGAGAAATTAAAGGGTAATTTTGAAAGTAAAATTATAATTATGCATAAAAAGTTACGAACGACACTTATTTTGAATAATTAAAATATCTCTAAAACGACTTTTATTTTGAATAGGAGGGAGTATATCTTAAAAGAATTCTTCTTATTATAATTCTTAAATAGCTCTTAAGCAAATAAAATAGCATCCCCAATTTTTCTTCCTCTTATAAAAGCATATTTAGATGGATGTATGATAAAGTTCAAAATAAATTTAAGTCTTGAGGCTAATAATTTGGAAAGGATCTTGTAGATAATGTTACAATAAGACATTGGCCTAAATTCTTTTAAAGAACTGTGTTAAGGGGCAATGCTAATCAAAGTCTTATTGATTTCCTCAAGGATTTTTACCTTCTTTGAAAAATTCAAAGACAACTTATGTTATAATATCTTTGGTGTAACTATAAGACTTTTGAGGGGAAAAAATGCATTAAGGCCATCTAAACCATATGCCTTATTATCATTTAGTTCGAAGAGGGCCTTATCCCTATATTTGTCTCTTTAAAAGGAGTAAAAATATGGTTCTAGAGACAATATATTGAATGATATGTAGAGAGAAAGAACAAGCAGAAGAGGACTTAGGCTATTAAAGAAGTCATCAAAAACAAGTTCAAATAGTTCTTCATAAGACTAAATCACATTAGAAAAAGAAGCTTAGAGAAAGGTGATTCTATTTATGTTTTTCATTAAGAGGACTGAATTATAAAAGAATGCAAAATTCATGTCCTCACTTGAAAATCACTTAATCCTAAAATTGGAGAAACAATAATTAGATAATAAATGCATTTTTAACCTTAATGTTTGCATTAAAATATAAGTTGGGCAAAAAATACATTTTCGAGCTTAACATTTTATCAAAATACAAGTTGGACTTTCACAATTTACAACATTCAATTTAAACCTTAAAGTTCTTAAATTATTCAAAATGAACCCTAAATGGACGAAAAACTAAATGGAGTTAAATTTCTTTCCATTCAGTGTCACGTCATCAATAAATGGCTCCTATTGTCACATGTATGCCACATGATAATGTGGGATTTAGGTTTCTAATTTAAAATATAAATTATTTTTAATTTAAATTTTGTAATAAAACTTAGTTAACTTAAATTGGTTATAATTAATCCTAATTAATGATATGTTAATGTTAATTTAATTTATCCTAATTAATAATATGTTAAGGTTAATTTAATTTAGTAACCTAAATCAAAAATCCCTAAATTAAGCATCAGAGCCAATCACTTATTTATTTACCAGAACTTGTGCCAAGAATACCTTTACATATGGAGCTACGAGAGTTCTTAAAGGAGGAATAAAAAGTTTCTCAAGCTGGATTATTTGCCAATGAAAATGAAAAGCACGCAAACATTGAAGAATAGCTGATACATGGAAAGAATATCATTGGAGAGACATAGAATGAGCACAAAACATTTATTGTTGCATTGGAATTGGGGAAGAAATCACAGAGAATCCAAGTCCTTATTATATGTGAGCAAGCAATAAAAGAAGATGAAAAGAGTAGGAAGCAACATAGGAAATGAAATGCAGAGAAATGGCTCTTGATTCCATTAAAGAATGTCGAAAACAAGGTTGAATATGAAAACTTGAATAAATATGGAAAGTGGATAGATAAGAAGGAAGCAAATACTTTATAAGAGTAATTAGCCTTTGAGAACAAAGAAATTGAAAGAAAGATTAAATTAAAGAAGCAGCCATAAATTTAGGAAGAGGAGGAAAAAGTTGTAAGAATAGAAGGAAAAGAATCAAAGTCAAAATTATGACTGTACAAGGGAATCGAACTGAAGTTGGCAGTGAAAAAAATCAAAACAGAAAATCGAAAGGAAAAAGGTTCTAATCATAAAAAATGGATGAATGGATACTCATGAAACAAGATAGGAACACAGTAATTGAAACACGTGATCTGTTCCAAGGAAAAGATGCATTCAAGGTACAACTTTTAGAAGTTTGTGAGTGATCCAATCAAGGTAGGTATCTCGATGGAGAATCGGTTTTTTTGATAGAACTCACCAAAGAACCAAAAGTAAATGTAAATAAATTGTCACATGGATCAACATAAACATATGGGAGTAGGCTTTCTTATTTTTAAGGTTAGAGATTTTTTATTTTTAGGATTATTACAAAAATTTAATTAAAAATAATTTAATTTTTGGATTAGACACTTAAATTTCACATGGCATACACGTTGAAATAGAGTCTATTTAGTGATTAAAGAAGAATACATATGTGACAAAAACTTAATTTTGTTTAATTTTTTATCTACTTAAGTTTCATTTTGAATGTTTTAAAAACATTATGGTTCAAATTGAATGTTCTAAATCGTTAAGGTCCAACTTGTACTTTGATGAAAATGTTAAAGTTTTAAAATGCTCATTGACCAATATAAGTTAGATTTTAACATTTTGAATTGATTGAAAAGAATTTTACGTGGTGTTTGATTCACATGCTGGAATAGATAAGGAATTAAATGGTTATTCTTAGGAATTTAATATATGAGGAATTGAGGTATTATTTTGTTTGGTTTATTGCTAAAGAATTTTTATGCCAATGTTTGGTTTGAAAACATAAATTTGAAATGACAAAGGAAATTAACAAAAAGACCAAATTATTATTATTATTATTATTATTATTATTATTAATTTCCTTATTCCACTGTTGTTCTAAACCTCCCCTTTGATCGCCTCGGTCACACTCCACCACCACCATATTCCACTACTGTGAAGCTAAAGAGAGTGAGAAGAGTACTTTAAGTTGCGATCCAGATGAATCCAATTTCAGAAGATTTTGTCCATCAAAGCCCCACAAGGGAAATGATATTATATGGGATGTAATACAGTGTGTTAAGGCTAAAGATGGAAACTTTGGGTTGGGTTTGGGTCATTTTAGGCTATTAAAGAAACTTGGATGTGGGGATATAGGCAGTGTATTCATAGCAGAGTTAAGAGGGTGGGTTGTTTGTTTGCTATGAAGGTTATGGATAAAGGGATGTTGGCAGGAAGAAAGAAGTTGTTGAGAGCTCAAATTGAGAGAGAGATTATGAGTTTGTTGGATCATCCACTTTTGCCAACACTTTATTCACATTTTGAGACAGAGAAGTTCTCTTACTTGTTGATGGAGTTCTGCAATGGCAGAGATCTTCACATTCTTAGGCAACTACAAAGTATCAAAAGTTTATTATGGTGTGAAGATGGTTTTACTAATGTTTTTTCAGTACCCAACTCAGACCCAGAAATCAGTTCCATAGTCCATAACTATGCATACAGAAAGAGCAAGGAAACAACAGATCTTAAATTGCCAAAAAGAAAAAATTTTCAAGTTCGGAATAAAGAGCAAAACCCAAGAAAAGAAGAAGAAGAAAAAGAAGAAGCATTAAACTGTCGGTGAGATTTAAGAACACGTATAGTACAAAAATGGTGAAACCAGAAGAGACCACGAAGTTAAAAGAAATTGATCTACCTCATGCACCAAACAAGGAAAAACGCAGCACAACAGATATCAAACCGCAAGCAAGTTGAACAGAAGTGGCAACGATTGAAGAGGGGGAAAAAAACTTGTTGAGAAAGAACATTTTTAACTTATCCATAAGAGCGGGACAGACGATCAAAAAGCTGGGTTAGAGAAGAGAATCGCTTGAAGGTTGAGAGATGGACAAGCCTCTTTCACGGTAAAGAGGGTACTTTTGTCTTCAACTCATGACATCTATTCCTGACATGGTCATAATAGATAAAGATAGGGGAAGGATTGCTTTAGATATTCTGCAAATTTAGAAATAATTAAACCTTAGAATGATCTATTCTGTATTTTTTCAAACCAAACAAAGTAATAATTTATTAATAGGAATAAACGAGAAATGGAATAGTCATTCCCCTAAACCAAATAGCCTATTAATGTTTTAAAATTATTTAAATTTAATATTAAACAGACATAATCTTTAATGAGTTAAAATTTTGTTAATTAAATATCACATTATCACTGATATAATATTTTTTTACTTTTTAAGTAGAACCCATATTAAAATACAAACTTATGTAGAATTATTGATTTTACTGACTTAAATTATTTATATTTTTTAATTGACTTTATTTAGTCATAATTTCAAATTAACTACAATTAACCATCAGGCAAGTTACCCAGAAGTCCAGCAGATCGAGGAGCTATTTTGTCTAGCAAGAGTTGAATCAATCTTTTACTCTTGCTCATGTTGATGCAACGCCATGGTACCAACCAAACCTTGTGAACTATCCATAGCTGAAGAGCAAATCGATGAAACTTCCCTAGGATAATGAGGTAGGTTAGAATTACCACATCCCTCAGCTAATCGATGAAACTTCCTTTGGATAATGAGGTAGTGTAGAATAACCACATCCCTCTCTCACTTTTACTGCAGATTTATCCTTAAATTCCTAGAAATTCAATATTGGATCGTTGTTAAATACCCGATGCTTGAAATTGGATAAAAGTGAGCTCGGAGCTGAGCGAAGCCATAAAAACTCTGAATTAGGTTGATTGTTTTGCTGGTGATAGTTATGACTAATACTGGAATTAATGAATCAAATACACCTCTAAGAGATATTATGGTAATTCTACTTTACATAACTACCAAAGGTAGTTAAGGTGTAGCGTTTAAAAAACAAAAGAACACAAAGACATCTTCTAATCTGATGAACGAAAATTTATGTAAAAGGAAAAAGGTAGTAAAAGTTCTTTAATCGGTGGAACTACAACAATAAACCAAGTACGTGTTTTTGTTTATTATATACATATGCAATTGATCTTGTTTAACATGATCTTTGTAATTGTGTTTTATCTTGATTATTTATATTATATGCATGCATAAATCTGCATTTTGGATTTGTGAATAATGATATGAATAACTACGAATATCATGACTGTTGCTATGCTATTTCTTGCTATATCATATGTTTTTACGCTTCTATTTTTGTTTTTACTCATTTTGTTCCCAATAAACCAACTTTCTTAACTGTTGAGAACAGTGACCGATCCAAGAGGGCTAGTAGGGGTTATAGTCCTCAAGACTAAAATTTTTTTAGAATATATACATATATATAGTTCTTTGCCCCTGTAAAAAAATTGTGGTTTAAGTTCTTGTCCCTAAAATTAAAATCCTAGATCCGTCACTGGTTGGAAAGATGATTATTGAATGGTTCTTTTGAAAACGTTAAGAACAAAAGTGAGGTTTTTTGTTTTTGTTTCGTTTTTTTCTGAATGGTCTTAAAAACTAGAAAATGTTGCTTTTCGTTTCTGGTCTTAAAAACTAGAAAACGTTGCTTTTCGTTTCTTCTCTCTAGGATTTTTTTTTTACTTTTTTGCAAAAGTTAGAGAAAAGTTAAAAAAAAAAAGGAAATGCAGCAAACGAAACACAGAGAAGAAGAAGAAGAGACTTCGTCCTCCTTTATAGCAAAAAGGCACACGCCCTTTCTCAAAAGTTGCATTACGTGGCCTTTCTCATCTTGTTGAATGGCTACTGCTTATGAAACTCAAACAACTCTTTCGTCTTATCATGCTTATATGTTTAACGATGTAATATATGTATAATAAGACAAAAGACTTAACAAATATTTTTTTTTGTTTTTGGATATATGTTTTAAATTAAATGTAACATAAAGAATTAGAAATATGTTTTCTAATTTACACAAACTAATTAAGTTAGTTAAATTAGTTTCTAATTAATATAAAATATTAGAAATTAGTTTTTTTAATACAAGTAAACTAATTCGTTTAGTTAAAATATACTTAGAATAAGTATCTAAAACCAACAAAATAAGAAATAAGTTTTCTAATTGTATTATTTTTGTTGAATTAAAATTAGACATATGTTTTCTAATTAAAATTAAAACTAATTTGTTTAGTTAAAATTAGAAAGTAAGTTCATTAGAAATTAGTTTCTAATTAAATGAAGATAAATGGATTAGTTCAATTATAATTTAAATTAGAAATAAGTTTCTAATTTTATTTAAAGTATTCATATTTGAATATGATTAGATTAGAAATAAGTTTCTAATTGATTAGAAATTAATAACATAATTTGAATAGTTCAATAAAATGATAATAGAATTAAATTATTTTCATAATATGAGCATGAGTTCGCTATGTGTTAGACAAAATAATTTGTTATTTTGTGTACTCTTCTGATTATTAAAAATTTGTTTTCAGGAAGATGCCTATTATTAAGCGAACACCTAAGCTTATTCGATGTGAGGCATAGAAGAGACGAATTGGCAGATGTATGTAAAATCAGTTAACATGTGTTTAATGCCTGGAGACGGTCTAACACAACATGTTATTTCACTTAATAACATGATACAAGAATTATAGTTTGGAGGTTGTCAAGCTTATACAAATGTTAAAGTAAAGTACATGACTTTGTTTACAACATTACCTTAACCTCAAGGCGAATTGTTGTGAATGCTCTGAAATAACATGCCTAACGAGAAGACTTATAGTTTGTTAGTGATGACATTTATTAAAGAAATGCGTAGGATGGAGTTGATTAGGACTTTATATCCTATAGGTCTTCCAATGGAAATAGTAAGAGTTATTGTACATCGAGCTTCGCGAACTGTATCATGCAAACTCGTGAACTCATTTCCGCGCAGGGTTCGTTACCTATAGAATGTCAGTAGGTTGTAGCGCATTTAATACAATTTTTTTAATAAGAACAAAGTCTTTTTTTATCTAATATGTTTACATGTATATCATATAGGAATTCGTCTAGAGTAAAGTAATTAGGATTTGATTGTTGTATGAATAATGATTGAACACATTAGTGGACTTTTGATTTCATAAGCAATTGTGATTGAATTATTTACTCTATGAACGATTAATATGACATTAATGTGCATATATATTTCTTTCTTATTATAGAAACTTATTGTTTCAAACAAAAAGTAAAATGACCACTGCTTCAAAGAATATTGTTGCTGAACTCAATAGGGGTGAGAAACTCAATGGTGACAATTATGAAATCTGGAATATGAAAATCGAATGTGTACTGGAGGAGTAAGAGGTTCTTGAGCCATTAAACCTAACCATGGAAGTTCTTGTGGAGGGCACTACAACCCAATATAGGAGGGACCATGATGCATGTGAATTGTGAAAAAGAAGAACTCTTTAGCTCGCATCACGTTGCTGCGTAGCATGGATAATGATATCATGCGCAAGTTTCGTAAATTCGAAACTGCAATGGACATGTGGTCAACATTGGCTGCTTGTTTTGGAGGTGCTTTAGTGACTAAAGTGAGGTCATTTATAATTAAGTTTGATACTTATAAAAAGCGTCCAGATGATATAATGCAAAAGCATCTGAGGCAGATGTCCAACATGGTAAATGAGTTACATGACGTTGGTCATGAGCT
The DNA here is from genome assembly GCA_027563825.1 of Erythroxylum mucronatum. NCBI lineage: Eukaryota > Viridiplantae > Streptophyta > Magnoliopsida > Malpighiales > Erythroxylaceae > Erythroxylum > Erythroxylum mucronatum. The sequence goes on from JAOSBP010000003.1 coordinate 24,961,802, forward strand.
TTCTGATGAACAACATGTGCAAGTTGTGATTCGTTCACTGCCTCAGAGTTGGGAGCATATGAAAATGTATCGAACTCATAATGAGAACATCAAGACAATGGAAGATGCTACGAGGCATCTCATCTTGGAAGAGGAGCGTCTTGAAGCCTCAAAGATGTCTTCTGAGGCATATGCAGTTAGTTCTAGATCACATGGAGCTATGAACAAGAAACGCAAGCATCATGGTGGACCCAAGTGGAAGAATAGTGAGAGATTCAACCACTCTCCTCAGGGATCCAAAAAGGCAAAATGGAACCAACGTGGAAAGGGAAAACATCCATTCAAGAAGAAGAACATGAAACGTGTGAAGTGTTATAATTGTGGTAATAACAGCCACTTTGCTTGAGATTGTACCGAGCCCAAGAAGGTACAGCTTTATAGTACAAACATTTGTTCTGTGAATGTTTCTTGTTCTGTTTTTCGAACTGAATCACTTCCTTTATAGATTGCAGACTTAGGAGCAACCAACCATGTAACGAAGGATAGAGATGCCTTCGTTGAGTTTAATAAACTCCCACGTGGTAGTCGATGGCTTTATGTAGGTGACAATTCCAGAGTTGGTGTATAAGGAATTAGTACATGTAACTTGGACATGTGTGGAGGACAACCTCATCCTACATGAAGTATTATTTGCTCCATAGATTTGTAGGAATCTTTTATCTATGTTGATGTTGGTTAGACTTGGTTTCAATATAAATTCCAACAGCAGTGGAATGGATTTGTAACTTGGATCTATTAATTATGGTCATGGTTTTATATGTGATGGTTTTATTATACTAAATGTGTTAAAGGAAAATAATAATATCAGTCATTCATTATTTACATCTAGTAATTCCAATAATGTTGCAACTTTCTGGCATCCTAGACTATATCATATTGGTCAAAATCGAATCAGTCGATTAGCTAAAGAAGGATTTTTAGGTAATCTAAGTCAAGTAGATCTACCTACATGTTAGCATTGTTTAGCTGGTAAAATGGCAAGAAAGCCATTTGGAAAGGGAACACGAGCTTTATATCCATTGCAATTAATTCATTCTGACATCTGTGGTCTAATGAATGTAAGGGCTAGACGTGAGGCAGTTTATTTCATCACATTTATAGATGATTATACTTGATATGGTCATGTCTATTTGATTTCTCATAAATCGGAAGCATTTGATTGTTTCATAAAATACATGAACTTGGTTGAAAATCAATTAGATAAGAAAATAAAAGCATTACGATCTAATCGTGGACAAGAATACTTGTTAGAAAAGTTCAAGGTTTTATGTGATGAGAAAGGAATAGAAAGGCAATTAACAATTCCTAGAACCCCACAATAAAATGGCATCACTGAAAGAAGAAATAGGACATTATTAGAAATGATTAGGTCCAAGATGGCCCAATCAAATTTACCAATCACTTTTTAAGGTGGTGCGTTACTATTAGCCACCTATGTACTTAATTGCGTGCCCACGAAATAAGTTACTAACACAACATATGAGTTGTGGACTAATGGAAGACTTGATGTGTCAAGTTTCAGACCTTGGGGGTATGCAGCCTATGTTCATGATCTCTCTCATAAACATGGGAAATTAGACCTAAGAGGGAGAAAAGGTATTTTTATTAGATACTCAGAACACTCAAAAGGATACGTGTTCATTAGTGAACAAGGTAATGGAGGTGTAACTGAATTTGAATCACAAGATGTAACATTCTTAAGAATAATTTTCCCAAGCAAGGTGAAATAGGTAAAGACCTATTGTTATAGGAGTCACTTGATCAGCATGATTCGAGGAACTTCAAGCAAATGGGAGCAATTCCACAGAAAGGTTCTCTATGATGACTAATCCGAGTGAGAGTAATCTAATCAATCATGAATTTATTTATGATGAACCTCAGTTAAGACAAAGTAATCGAGAAATAATTCCCCGATGTCGTTTTGAGATTGAAAGATAAATTAATATGATTGTTCCGCAAAAGGAAGAAGAGCCAAGGAATGTAAATGAGGCTCTTACTGGCCCTGCTAAAGAAGAATGGATGAAAGCAATGACAAAAGAAATGACTTCTTTAAGCTCAAATCAAGTATGGGACTTGGTTGACCTCCCTCAAGGGCGTAAAGCAATTGGGAACAAATGGGTTCTCAAAATTAAGCGAAAAGCTGATGGCAATATCGAAAGATATAAGGCACGTCTTGTAGCAAAAGGATATAC
>JAOSBP010000003.1:24978911-24992166 GCA_027563825.1 Erythroxylum mucronatum
ACTTAATCAATAACAACTTAATTAAATATTAACACTAATCATGCTTAATTAACATAAAGGAAATTCGGGGCTAACAATAAGTGAACAAACTCACCATTCGACAATAGAGCTTGCAGGAACATTACGCTAGATGTCTCCCTAACGTATTCTCACTAAAAGATCAACTGTGGAGACAGATGTTTATGCCTTTGGTGAAGGCAACTTGAGGTTAACCCAAGAAAAATGACTACAATAGCAACATTGTGAATTGCTTTTGGAAAATTCATAAGAACTAATGAATCAAATACACCCACGAGGGATATTATGGTCATTATGTTTTACAAAACTACCAAAGGTAATTAAGGTTTAGCATTTAAAAACAAAAAGAACACAAAGATAAGTATCTAATCTTATCTTATGAACAAAAAATTTATGTACAAGGAGAAAGGTAGTAAAAGTTCTTTAATCAGTGGAACTACAACAATTAAACTAAGTATGTGTTTTTTGTTTATTATATGCATAGGCAAATGATCCTATTTAACATGATCTTTGTAAGTGTGTTTTATCTTGATTATTTATAATATTTGTATCAAAGCACATAAAATTTTTTATATTATATGTATGCGTAAATCTGCATTTTAGATTTGTAAATAATGATATGAATATCTACGAATATCATGACTGTTGATATGTTATTTCTTGCTATATGATATGTTTTACGCTTCGGTTGTTTTGTTTTTTTACTTAGTCTGTTCCCAATAATCCAACATAGAAATGTCGTTTTTCGTTGTTCTCATCTTTCTTGATTGTTGGGAAGATGATTAATGTTAAATAGTTATGAAAATGTTAAGAACAAAAGTGAGTTTTTTTGTTTCGTTTCTTTTTATGAATGGTCTTAACAAAATAGAAAAACGTTGTTTTTCTTTTCTTCTCTCTAGGATGTTTGTTATTTTTTCAGAAGCTAGAAGAAGAAGAAAAGAAAAACGCAGAGAAGAAGAAGAAGAAGAGATTTCTTCCTTTTGTATAACTAACAGGCAAGTGGCCTTTCTCAAACGGTTACATCGGTAAACAAACAAAATAGCATGTCATATATAAATCAACAATTTGTGGCAGATGGACCGCTATTGGACCACTGCTCTCTCAACAGTATATTGGTAAACATATAACTATAATAAGCCAAAAGACTTAACAAATGTTGTTTTGCATCTATGTGTAATAATAACCGGGTTAAGTTTTTGGATATATTTTTTAAGTTAAATGTAACATAAAGAATTAGAAATACATTTCCTAATTTACACAAACTAATTAAGTTAGTTAAATTAGTTTCTAATTAATGTAAGATATTAGAAATTAGTTTTTTTAATACAAGAAAACTAATTTGTTTAGTTAAAATTAGAAAGGGGTTTCATTAGAAATTAGTTTCTAATTAAACCAAGATAAATTGATTAGTTTAATTATAATTTAAATTAGAAATAAGTTTCCAATTCAATTTGAATTATTCATATTTGAATATGATTAAATTAGAAATAAGTTTCTAATTGATTAGATATTAATAGCATAATTTGATTAGTTCAATAAATTGCTAATAAAATTAAATTGTTTCCATACTATGAGCATGAGTTCGCTATGTGTAAGACAAAATAATTTGTTATTTTGTGCACTCTTTTGATTCTTGAAAATTTGTTTTTCAGAAAGATGCCTATTATCAAGCGGGCGCCTAAGCTTATTCGATGTGAGGCATAGAAGCGACGTATTGGCAGTATGTATGTATAGTTAGTTAACATGCATTTAATGCCTGGAGACGGTCTAACACATGTTATTTCAATTAATAACATTATGCAAGAGTTATGCTTTGGAGGTTGTCCAGCTTATGCAGATGTTGAAGTAAAGTACATGACTTTGCTTGCAACATTAACTCAACCTCAAGGCAAACTATTACAAATGCTCTGGAATAATATGCCTGACGAGAAAACTTATAATCTGTTAGTGATGACATTTATTAAAGAGATGCGTAGAAGGGGGTTGATTAGGAATTTGTATCCTATAGTTCTTCCAATGGAAATAGTAAGAGTTATTGTACATCGAGCTTTGCAAATTATGTCAAACAAACTCGTGAACTCATTTTTGTGTAGTGTTCGCTACCTATAGACTGTTTGTAGGTTGTACCGCATTTAATGTAATATGTTGTTTTATAATAACAAAGTCTTGATTTTTGTGTAATATGTTTACATGTATTTCATATAGGAATTCGTCTAGAGAAAGGTAATTAGGATTTGATTGTTGTATAAATGGTGATTGAACACATTAGTGGACTTTTGATTTCATAAGCAATTGTGATTGAATTATTTACTCTATGAATAATTAATATGACATTAATGTACATACATATTTCTTTCTTATTGTAGAAACTTAGTGTTTCAAACAAAACAAAAAAAATGGCTACTACTTCAAAGAATATTATTGCTAAACTCAATAGGCGTGAGAAACTTAATAGTGACAATTGTGAAATGTGGAATATGAAAATCCAATATATGTTGGAGGAGCAAGAGACTCTTGAACTATTTAACCTAACCATGGCAGTTACCAAGGAGGGCACTACGACCCAGCATAAGAGGGACCGTAATGCATATGAATTATGGAAAAAGAAGAACTCTTTAGCTCGCATCACGTTGCTGAGTAGCATGGATAATGATATCATGCGAGAGTTCCGTAAATTCGAAACTACAAAGTATATGTGGTCCGTATTGGCTGCTTGTTTTAGAGGTGCTTCAGTGACTAAAGAGAGGTCACTTACAATTAAGTTTGACACTTATAAGAAGCGCCCATATGATAGAATGCAAAAACATCTGAGGCAAATGTCCAACATGGTAAGTGAGTTACGTGATGTTGGTCATGAGCTTTCTAATGAACAACAAGTGCAAGTTGTGATTCGTTCACTGCCTCAAAGTTGGGAGCATATGAAGATGCATCTAACTCATAGTGAGAATATCAAGATAATGAAAAATGCTATGAGGCATCTCATCTTGGAGGAGGCGCATCTTGAAGTCTCAAAGATGTCTTCTGAGGCATATGCAGTTAGTTCTAGATCACATGAAGCTATGAACAAGAAACGCAAGCATCGTGGTGGATCCAAGTGGAAGAATAATAAGAGATTCAACCACTCTCCTTAGGAATCCAAGAAAGCAAAATGGAACCAACGTGGAAAGGGAAAACGTCCCTTCAAGAAGAAGAACATAAAACATGTGAAGTGTTATAATTGTGGTAATAAGGGTCACTTTGCTTGAGATTGTATCGAGCCCAAATACAGCTTTATAGTACAAACATTTGTTCTGTGAATGTTTCTTGTTCTATTTTTCTAACTGAATCACATCCTTTGTGGATTGCAGACTAAGGAGCAACCAACTATGTAGCGAAGGATAGAGATGCCTTCGTTGAGTTTCATAAACTCCCACATGGTAGTCAATGGCTGTATGTAGGTGACAATTCCAGAGTTGCTGTACAAGAAATTGGCACATGTAAATTGGACATGCGTGGAGGACGACTCCTTATCCTACATGAAGTATTATTTGCTCCACAGATTCGTAGGAATCTCTTATTTGTGTTAATGTTGGTTAGACTTGGTTTTAATATAAATTTTCACAGCGGTGGAATGGATTTATATCTTCGATCTATTAATTATGGTTATGGTTTTTGATTAGATGGTTTTATTACACTAGATGTGTTAAAGGAAAATAATAATATTAGTTATTCATTATTTACATCTAGTAATTCCAATAATGTTGCAACTTTGTAGAGTGCTAGACTATGTCATATTGGTCAAAATCGAATAAGATGATTAGCTAAAGAAGGACTTTTAGGTAATCTAAGTCAAGTAGATCTACCTATATGTGAGCATTGTTTAGCTGGTAAAATGAAAAGAAAGACATTTGGAAAGGGAACACGAGCTTTATATCTATTGCAATTAATTCATTCTGACATTTGTGGTCTAATGAATGTAAGGGCTAGACGTGGGGTAATTTATCTCATCGCCTTCATAGATGACTATACTCGGTATGGTCATGTTTATTTGATTTCTCATAAATCAGAAGCATTCGATTGTTTCATAAAATACATGAACTTGGTTGAGAATAAATTAGATAAGAAAATAAAAGCATTACAAACTGCTCGTGGATAAGAATACTTGTAAAAAAAGTTCAAGGCTTTATGTGATGAGCAAGGAATAGAAAGGTAATTAACAATTCCTAGAATCCCACAACAAAATGGCATCGCTGAAAGATGAAGTAGGATGCTATTAGAAATGATTAGGTCCATGATGGCCCAAGTAAATTTACCAATCACCTTTTGGGGTGATGTGTTGTAACATCCCAGATCACCAGCTTACAGATATTGTTCACTTTGAGCCTTGGTTCAGTCAAGCCCTCACGGTTTTGCTTTTCTCAAGGCCTTTCCAGGAGGTCACCCATCTTAGAACTACTGTCACCCAAGCACATTTAACCTCGGAGTTTCGATGGGATCCGGTGTATTAGGCCATGAAAAACGCGTCTGTAAGGGAGAGATATCCGTACCCTTATAAGGCATACTTTGTTTCCCTCTCTAACTGATGTGGGATCTCACATTCTTCACTCCCTTAGGGCCCTGCCCTTTTTGGGGTCTAGCCTAGATGTACCACCTGTAATATCCCAGATCACCCGCTTATAGATATTGTCCGCTTTGGGCCTTGGCCTAGCCAAGCCCTCACGGTTTTGATTTTTCCGAGGCCTTCCCAGGAGTTCACCTATCTTAACACTACTATCACCCAAGCACATTTAACCTCAGAGTTTCGATGGGATCCGGTGCATTAGGCCATGGAAAACACGTCTATAAGGGAGAGGTATCAATACCATTATAAGGCGTACTTTGTCACTCTCTAACCGACGTGGGATCCCACATGCGTTGCTAGTAGCTACCTATGTACTTAATCGTGTGCCTACGAAATTAGTTACTAGCACACCATATGAGTTATGAACTAGTAGGAGACCTAATGTGTCAAGTCTTAAACCTTGGAGGTGTGTAGCCTATGTTCATGATCTTTCTCACAAACATGGGAAATTAGGCCCAAAAGGGAGAAAAAGTATTTTTATTAGATATTTAGAACATTCAAAAGGATACGTGTTCATTGGTAAACAAGGTAATGGAGATGTAACTGAATTTGAATCACGAGATGTAACATTCTTAGAGAATGGTTTTCCTAAGCAAGGTGAAATAGGTAAAGACCTATTGTTATATGAGTCGCTTAATCAAAATGATTCTATTATGAAGAATCAAGATGAGCAACTTCAACCAAGTGGGAGCAATCAGATCAATCATAATGACTGATCTGAGTGGGAGTAATCAGATCAATTATGAATTTGTTTATGATGCATCTCATTTAAGACGAAGTAATCGAGGAATAATTCCCCAACTTCGTTTTGAGATTGAAGGAGAAATTAATATGATTGTTCCGTAAGAGGAAGCAGAGCCAAGGAATATAAATGAGGCTCTTACTGGCCCTACTAAAGAAGAATGGATGAAAGCAATGAAAAAAGAAATGGCTTCTTTAAGCTCAAATCAAGTATGGGACTTGGTTGAGCTCCCTGAAGGACGTAAAGCAATTGGGAACAAGTGGGTTCTCAAAATAAAGAGAAAAGTTGATGGCAGTATTGAAAGATATAAGGCACGCCTTGTAACAAAAGGATATGCACAACAGGAGGAAATTGATTACGAGAAAAAAATTTCACCTGTTGTGATGTTTGCTTCAATCTGTCTTATTCTGACTATAGTAACTATTATGGATCTTGAATTATATCAAATAAATGTAAAAACTGCTTTTCTCAATGGAGAATTAGATGAAGAAATCTATATGGAACAACCTGAAGGTTTCATTAAGGCAGGTTAAGAAAATAAGTATGTTGGTTATTAAAATCAATTTATGGCCTGAAGCAGTCTTCATATATTCGTTTTCATAACGTAATCATTTCGTATGATTTTCAAATGATCGATGAAGACCAATGTGTGTATGTTAAGAGATTCAAATATAAATTCGCAATTTTATCTTTATACATGAATGATATATTGATTGCTTGTAATGACTTTGTGTTGCAAATTGAAATGAAAGACATGGGTGAAGTGGCATACATTCTTGGAATCAAGATTTTAAGAGTTCGTTCAAAAAGATTATTATCACTTTCACAAGCGATGTACATTCAAAGAATTCTTAAACGATTCTGTATGCAAGATTCCAAACCAATTGATAATCCTATTGCTAAAAACGAAGGCATTAGTAAGAGAAAATTACCCGTCAACGCCACAAGAACGGGAACAAATGAAGAATGTTCCCTACTCTAGTGCAGTTGGAAGCCTTATGTACACAACGATGTGTACAAGACCAGATATTTGTTACGCTGTTGGGATGGTGAGAATTGAATTTAAGGTTTGCTACTTTAGGTTATTGCCAAAAGATCATGCAAAATGCGATCCTATGGAATAATTCCAGGAAAGCAAATTAAATTTAATTTAAAAGAGAACTAAGAACAGAGGAAGGGCTTTTTTTAAGATCAATGACTCGCATCCAAAGTATTCATAGATGACTATCATCTACTAAATACAATCATGACATAAGAAACTAAATGAGATCAAAGAAAAGTGCAAATGCAAAATATGACCTAGGGTATAGCATATAATGTCTACTTAAGGACATATAAGTTTCAGGATCAATTTGTTAAATCGAGATATCATATACTCCTAACAAATATGTGGCAATGTACTCTCGTCGTATGCTGGTCACACCGGTTATTGAACAAGTACGAGCACTACAACATTTTTTTGTTTTTAATTAAATTAAAACCCATCATATGTGAGTGGAAGATAATGAATCAAATATACCAATGAGGGGTATTATGGTAATTCTACTTTACATAACTACCAAAGGTAGTTAAGGTGTAGCATTTAAAAAACAAAAGAACTCAAAGACATCTTCTAATCTGATGAACGAAAATTTCTATAAAAGGAGAAAGGCAGTAAAAGTTCTTTAATAGGTGAAACTACAACAATAAATTATGTGTTTTTGTTTATTATATACATATGAAAAAGATCCTGTTTAACATGATCTCTGTGATTGTATTTTACCTTGATTATTTCTAGCAGGAATCCACGAACAAAGGTTCAGTGATTTTGCTCTACTTTGACCATTTCAATATCTTTCCTCTGTTAAAAATACTGTAGGCTCACGTGACGAGATTTCATGTCAAATAACCACCAAAATGTTCAAATACAATTAAAATAAAAAATCTAGGAATATTTTCCAGTCGCTTTCTATAGTAAATGTCTAGCAGTTTATTTCTTAAAGTAGGTAAAGATAAGACCTTGAAGAGCAAGCAATGAAGGAAAAAGTCCACAGCCTTTATCCTTGAAAAGTTAGTAAATTACCGAAAACTCGAATTAATGGAAGTTAGAAAACTTTAAAGGCATACAAGTACAAGGATGGCATAAAAGTGAAAAACTGGAGATTGACAGAGAAGGTGATAATGTGAAAACAGAGTAAAGAATAAACAAGAGGCTCAGAGCTAGTTTTGAAGGCACCAAAAGAGACTCATGAGCAAGATTAATTGAGAATGAGGAGGGGAAGAGAATAATTAAAATTAAAGATAATTTACAGATATTTTTACAGAATTCCTGCATCCGTTTCAAAACCATCTTGTTTAATATGAACTAAACATAAATCATAAAAGCTTCGGGTTGCCTTCAATTTGGCGTAGTAAATCAGTTGTCTTAATTTTCTCTATACAGAGTACAGCGGAACGTTACTGATATATGTCATTGTTAACAGCATCTTTGCGTGAGGAATCCTAGCCTAGGTGGTGTTGCAGCTATTATAATTAAGCGGTAGTTGTTGGGACTAAACGGCTAGTTCGACGACTTTTTCTATCGATTTAGGCAGACTACTTGGTTGTCTCTTCGTCTTTACAGGTTATTGGTGTTTGAATCAGTACAATCACAGACCATGGGAGGCCAAGTAGTGTGTAAAACCAATATGAAGCAGACACGTATGCCAAATCCTTCGTAACAAAACAACCACGATACTATCTTGTGTCTAGATCCTCTCTCTAGTTTTATAATATCTTATTCTGCCCCATGAATCTCAGTCATTTATTTATGTGAGCTCCGCATGGATCCCACATAAATAAATGCGGAACTCGCATAAATGAATGGTTAAGATTTAAATAAATACGGGACCCGCATAAATAAATGGCTGAGATTCATAGAACGGAATAAGACACCATAAAACTGAATAAAGCATCTTGCCTCTAGTATCATAGAGGGGACATGCATTAATCGACCATGATGAAATCACAGACATAGTAAAAAAATAAAAATTTCAAGTACGATTTTCCTATTGAAATCCTTTCTATGTTAACCACAAACTATTTATGTGTCTAGCCTTTGATAGTATTCACATAGGAGTCTCTCAATTCTGGAGAAGAAAAAGTAGGAGTGATAGCTCCCTTGTGCTAATTCCCTATTTATAGAAAAAGCATCATGGTTTTATAATTTTTATTAGAATTAAATATGTCAATTATAATTAATTTGATTTTAATGAAATCAGATATCTCATATTGATCCCTAAAGTTTCTCATATTTTATAATTAAATCAATTTCTATTAAAATTAGATACATTAATTATAATTAAAGTCTAACTCTAATTATAATTAATTTAATTTTAATAAAATCAAATATTTTATATTTTTTGGTAAGTTACTATATATTTTATATTTGATTCCTAATGTTTACCAAAATTTTTAATTAAGTCCAACTTGATTGAAATTGATTTTTCTCTTTTGAACTGCTCTATATGTGTGATCTATTAGGTTCCTAATATATTGGTAATAATTATAAATTCTAATTCTAATTTATAATTAGAATCAGATAAATTAAAACTCCTTTAAATTTATATTTAATTCTCCAATTAAACAATTTATAATCATAGATCAAGATTGATATCTAGCAACATGTTATGACCACCCAAATATCATGAATGTCTAACTTAACATGTTCGTACATGATTATGATATATAATTTAATCCTTTGAGCTTGTGTTCCAATTAGACAAAGAATAGATATAGTGTCTTCTCTTTTGTATCAAATTATGTTCGTTCTTGTTGATTAGTAATTGATTTATACTTAATATTTGAAAACACATTTTTAAATGTCAATTCACTATATCTAGAGAATTTCATAAATCACTACTAATCAAGATAAGTAGAACATTCTCTTTAATTACTTTAGAAAGGTGAATCATTTATTAACTTACTCAAATATCTTCGTAAGGTTCATACTGTATCTAAGTATTATCGACTGAATTATCCTAAGACAGTTTATAAGTAACACCAAAACATAGTAATTCTCACATGAGATACCACAGTAATCTCAAGTCTAAGGATCAATCATACAACTATCATTATGAGGAAATTTACAGACACATAAGTAATATTCTATTTGGGATCTTTATAATCGAGTTAGTTCAGTAAACTCTAGTTAACACTCACACATTAGTTTAAGTATCTCTATACTTTAATTTATGAGATCAGTTACTTTCTTCATAAGAAAGAAATAGAATGTATGCGAGTCTTACTATTTTATCAATATCTTGTCTTGATGAAACTATAACTAGAAATATTTAGGAATAATACATAAATGTAAATTAAATATCATAATTATAATCTCATCATTATTTCAATCACAAAATAATTATTTCAGGAATTTTAGCTCTTGTATTAAAAAATCAAATGTAATTAACTTAATATATAAAGATAAAAAATGTCTTTTTATTAATTAAACAACAATAACGTGCATCAAATTTCAACCGACTGGTTGGTTGCAAGGGAATATACTAAAAAAAAACAAAAATCAACGGGTTGTCTTCAATTTGGCGTAGGAAATCAGTTGTCTTAATTTTCCCTATACATTGTAGAGCGGAATGTTACTGATATATGCCATTGTTAGACAGCATCTTTGCGTGAGGAATCCTAGGTGACGTTGCAGCTATTATGATTACGTGGTAGTTGTTGGGACTAAACGGCTAGTTCTCCTACTTCTTTTTATCGACTTAGGCAGACTACTTGGTTGTCGCTTGTCTCTTTGTCTTTACAGGTTATTGGTGTCTGAGAATCAGTACAATCACAGACCATGGGAGGCCAAGTAGTGTTTAAAACCAATTGCACTAAGATCTTTGTTGGTGGGTTGGCTTGGGAAACGCGGAGAGATGCTCTGGAGCTCTACTTTCAGCAGTTTGGTGAAATTCTGGAGGCTGTTGTGATAGTTGATAGAATCACACGAAGATCAAAAGGATATGGCTTTGTAATTATTCAACTCAACTACCTCCCCTGCTATTCTTTATATTACACGCATATCTATATTTATGTATATTTTGCAGGTAGTATTTAAGAATTCAGATTCAGCAACAAAAGCTTGTCAAAATCCACACCCAGTAATTGATGGGAGGAGAACCAACTGTAATCTTGCAGCAGCTGGGAAGAATCAGTTAGCAAGTCGGCCTTTCTTCCCTCGGCCCATGCTGCAGAATTCATTTCCTGGTGTTGTTTATGGGTAAACTATCTATAATTATAATTGTCTTCAGATAAATAAATTAATACCGTTCTTAAGTTTGTCGTCTTTCTACAAGCAGATACCCTGCTTCTCCACAAGACTTGTACGCAACGGTTAGTTTTCACATTTCACTACAGTGTGTATTTCTATGGTACCATCAATCAGTTATATAGCAGCTAATATAATAATATGATATTGGTTCTCGCAGAAATATGATTATGCAAATGGGAGGCAGCCTTTTACGATGTATTACGCCATTCCATTCTCATTCCCAGCTGGACCTTACTCAAACTATGAACCATTTTCTCAGCAATATTGCTATGGTTTTGGTATGTTATCAGGTCATAAATTCAGCTGATGATCATGTTTACCATCTAAAAGCGACTTACATCGTTCAGTGATGAATTATGAGCAGGGAGAGCACCAGTTATAAGGACGAACATAGCAATTGCCGGTGCCCGCCAGGAGCAGCGAATGGGAGACAAAATTCACTAGCTTCATTACTTGTTACCCACAATGTTAATCATTGATATGATATGAAGGAGACTGTTCAAAATTAGAAATTGGTCTTATGTTCATGTTCCTGACTGTTAGAGGTCATTCCATACAAGAACAAACCTTTTCTTTCTATCTTGTGGCCCGGAGAAATATAAAGTTTGGATTTCTATAGTTGTCATTAAAATAGATTTGATTACGTGGGGAGGGAGGGATCCATCAAATCTTTCTTTTCGTTCCAGGGACGAGTAATACTGAAAAAACATAAAGATCATAGAAAGAATACAAAATATGAACTCTTCCCGTCAATCGGTTCCTGTTCTGTTACGGCAAATGTGGAAAGAATCAAGAAAAGAGGAAGTACAGAAGTGTTTTGAAAATCGTCCCCCCTTGATTGGTTACCTCAAAACTAGTTTTAGTTATTGCAGAAGTCAACAGAATGTGACGAGAGATTTCTATAAATGAATTCAGATTTTCATCACCAATTTTTCTATGCATTAAAGCGATCGAAATCAAAACTCATTGTATGAACTTAGAAAAACATACCTCGACTCTTCAAAGGAGAAATTTGGAAGAACTAGAAAACGAAAAATAAACGAAAAAGACCAACTTCGATTAAAAATGGGTTTAATCATGGAAGACAGGTCAGTTTTCATCAAAACAGAAACAAAAGGAACCAATTTTAAATCTCACATGTGCAGGAAAAGAAAAAAGGAAGGCATCAATATCAAAGGGTAAATATGCTAAGATTACAAAGATGGGTCAAATCTCAGCAGCCCAAAGCTGAAGAGAAGCAGCAAAAATGTGTGTATCCAAACAAGTAAGAGTCCAACCTGAATTTTCATGATATCCAGTTGATAAACAGAGTTTAGAGGTTGACCATGATATCCAACATAAAACAGCCATTCATATTCCTCGAGATCCCATTCGATTCTCTATAAGCTAACAATAAAACCATGAACAACCAAACCCCTACAGGTATCACAGATTCCAGGCTCAGATGGAAGGACAAAATAAAGATGGTTTAAACGCAACTGGTACCTTTAATATATATCAGTTTCTATATATGTATATATAGAGATATCTATTGGCAGCTGTTAATCCAGGAAGCATTACGGCTCACTCAGTGCAAAGGCTGACGGAGAATGCGGGGCCGAACAGGGGTCTTCGATGGGCTCACCCTGCAAACACAAAGTATGAGACTACTTTAGAAATTTAAATGAAGAGATTTTTAAGGAAAGGGGAAGATAGAAAGAAAGCCGGAAAGAAGTTGGAGGGTAAGGAGTGAGTTGAAAAAGAAGATCTGCCCCCACCTTATTGGCAATGATCCCAAGATTACGCCACTACAGTTAAGAGCAGTAATAGCACTCTCAGCCTGCAAATGTTGAATAGAAGAATAAATTAACTCCCATATATCACAACCAAACATAGTAATATATTACAAAATCAACTAACAATTAAGCTATCTTTGGAAGTGAAAAGTAATCCAACAAATTTCCCAACAGTTACAAGCACAAAAGCGTTCAACTAAAATATAAAGTCCATATGGCTCAACACATTTGGCAGTCTCAGACATAAACAAAGACTTCAGGCATTTACATCTTACTAGAGCATTCATATAACCTCTCTGCACAGTCAACAGACATGTTTGTTTCATCAGAAAAGTAAAGGATGAAAGCTAGGATATTTTGCAATCAACAACTATTTTCATTATGAGAAACTTGCAGAAATGACGTAAGCAAGAATGAGGGTATAAGGGTAAGGGTGATTGGAGAAATTCAGAGAATAAGATATCCAACCATCCAGATTCGGGACCTTATCATAAGTTATGGTTAACTAGATGCTGCCATATTAGTTTGCACACTAGTTAATGAGTCAATGAATCAGTTCCTGTACTAACATCATATTCTCTGTCAACAGACATGTTTGTTTCATCAGAAAAGTAAAGGATGAAAGCTAGGATATTTTGCAATCAACACCTATTTTTATTATGAGAAACTTGCAGAAATGAGGTAAGCAAGAATGAGGGTATAAGGGTAAGGGTGATTGGAGAAATTCAGAGAATAAGATATCCAGCCATCCAAATTCGGGACCTTATCATAAGTTATGGTTAACTAGATGCTGCCATATTAGTTTGCACACTAGTTAATGAGTCAATGAA
>JAOSBP010000003.1:25006858-25022639 GCA_027563825.1 Erythroxylum mucronatum
ATTGTATATTTTGAAGTTTAAAGGTTTAAGTTTACAATTAGATAAATAAATAATTAAATAATATATTTAAAAATTATATTTTATATATAATATATAAAATAAAAATTTATATATTTATTAATCACTGGTTTAACCACGGTTGAATTTCGATTGAACCATTAACTCTTGAATCAGTTGCTTCTCCGGTTTAATTACCGGTCTAATTTTTAAAATATTGGACAGAACGGAGGATCTCGTTTTGAGCGCAGCACGCACAGAAGAGATATGGTCAGTCAGATAAGTAGGTGAAGCTGTTGAATTGGTGAACATAGTAAAAAAAAAAAGTTATTTATTCAAAGACAAACCAAAGTTTGGCACGTGATATTGCTTGAAAGAGAGGAGGACAGGTTAAATATCTTAACAAGTGACCGTCATTTTAAAGCTAAATATAATATCTTTATCAGATATGGGACTCATGCAAGGCCTACACAATTAAAAATTGAGAAATAATGGAAAAGATATATTATCATATGACTTTTTAACCCTCCATATATAATATCATTTTTGCTAAAAGATCTGACATGCGAATAAAGCATCACCACGGGCGAATGGCGACATCACATGGACTCGATTTCCACGTTTTTTATTGGTGTCAATGAGATCTAATCAGTAATATTTTTTACTAAAATAAAATATGATTTATTGCCTGACTTCGGTGTATGTATCATCATCAATTGGTTAAAACAAAAAGTCGAGTCTTGTTACTTGAATCCGAAAAGAATGACGAAATCATAACAGTCAAGTCCCGTAATGCGAGGCAACATCTTCGTTAATGGGTGTTCGGTGTTTCTGCTAGGGTCAGAAGAAACAACCAAGACTTTCTTCGACGTGTTGCTGCACTTTTCTACTATGGAACATCATGATCCGTGTACTGTAGGTCCAGGTGCTTCCAGGAACTTACAAGCATGTCATGGTTTTGGCAAAAGCATACTACACTTCAATTCTATGCCTTGTAACAGGTTAGTAATAGTACCTCTATTGTCTACGTAAATAAAACACAAAAATTTACTGCACCTGAAAGAGGAAGAGGGGAATGCTTGGAGTGGAGCCGTCCTTAATGAGACACCTTATATTGCCTTTTCCCCGTTTCAAAATAATTTATGTTAGAGGTCTACCTCAAGTACAATGAAGAACAAGGGAAGGGAACACACAAACGTACTCCTGTCTCATTCCCTAGAACATTGTCACCAAAACAAAAGTAGGGCACGAGCTTTCAACTAGGCTAGGATACTAAAGCAATGACCTATAAGATTACTTTCCAATGTTTCATTTACATTATACAACAAGGATTTAGTCATACTGTACAAAGACATACTCAAGCTTAAACTGGGGATGCCGATAGTAGAAATTCAGGCTCATATCTCTGAAGCAGTATACCGCAAAAGGGACACAAAGGTTTTGACAATTCTTCTGAATCTGAAACTTCTGTCTGGCCTCTGATATCCAGGGTATACTCCGGTAATGTAAAAAAAGTCTCCGGTGCCAATTTGGAAGACCATCTATGGCAGCATTTACAAAACCACATTGGAGTAAGTGGGCAAACCTGCATAGAAACAGCACACCTTGCTGATTTATGTTTCTGAACAGTTCCATCACTCTGGGTACCTTCGCAAAAAGCAACTTCTGGAGAATCAAAAGGAACCATCGCTGAACAATAGTTACAAAGCTCTTCTGCTACATATCCACTTAAGTTAAACCTGTTTTTCAAGCAAACGCATGTCATAGAAAAACAAGTATAATAAAGACACGGAAAGAATCTGCACTTCTAGAATTGCCACCCGTGCAAATCACTAATGTAATTTTCTTCTAATGTCTGAGGATGAAACATCCTTGTCATTACATGATACTAACACTTTTAGTTTGTGAAGGAATATGTTAGCCAATCATAATTAACTTATCATAACCTGGAAGCAACCAAATTGGATCATCTACAAGAATACAAGCTATACCTCCTTTCATCCCTTAAGATTTCTGACACAATTTCTTTCAGCTGATGCCTGCCATCAGCACGATTGCGTGCAACCCACTGCTCCATTTGTGCTATTCCAACAGGAGACCAACAACCAGATTTGGTTGAAGTTTTCTCTGGATGGGAAATGAGATTTTTGAAAGCAGAGAAACTCAAACCCACAAGCCTTTCACGTAGTTCATGTTCACTGCTAAAAAGCAGCTTCATCCACAATCTGAATCTCTCACTTTCTGCACACACTGGCTCTAAATTAGCTTGGCAGTTGATTTCTTCAGGCTTCAGCTCAGACAAGATTGCGCGCCTACAGATAATATTCAGGAGGTGCAACTGGCGAGAAGTAACCAGTGAGAAATTCTGAGGAATGTGTAATAAAACCTCATCAAGGGAAAGGTTCACTTTCGATCCAATATATGTTACCAATAGCCATTTGCCCAGTATATGGTCTATATAGATAGGTATCAAATGCCTGACAGCTGACAATGCCGCCATGACATCCCAAATAACAAGAGCCTTTTCCGGATTTTCAAATTTTTTCAGAGACCATAATATATTGGATTCCCAGTGAAGTAACTCATTTGCTTGAAAACCAAGAAAAGCTTCTTTACTGAAGTCCAGAGAAGTGTCAAGTAATGCATGATCTTGTTGCCCACCAATCCACAAGAACTCAACAACAGCCTTCTGAGCTCTGCATATTATAGAGAAGATTCATTTTCAGAGGGAATGGTAAAGACTAGCTAAATAGGAACCTATTTTAATTAATAAACTGAGCATAATATTGCTGGCATCCTCCCGTTGATTTATTTTATTTTGTTTTATTAATTTATACTTCTTGTAGATGTTCCTAGAATTTTGTTCTCAAGTTCACTTCATGCTTTCGTTGTTTTAACTTTCAGTTACCCATTCCAACTGCAGGACCACAAAGCAACTCACCTTGCCTGGTACATAGGATTCAATTGATCAATATCAAGATTACGGACCTGCAAACAAAGATAAAGACCTATTATGCCAGTAAATAAGAGGTTTAAAGAAATAAATAAACAGTCTTAAAGACCAAGCAATGAAATTCAAGTTTTTGATGTTGCATCTAAATCCTGCCTTTCATCATCTTTCTAAAGTTGGAAGCAACAAATAAGATCAAGGAGTAATATTATGGATAATTGAGTTAGCATACCATAGCAAGCACAAGATTTCCAGGAGAAACTGCAACACCCAGGCATGAGAGGAATATATCTGGAAGCTGCATGATTAGTTCTAACATCTTAGTGAATATGAAAATGCATATACAGCAACTGAAAAAATGGATACCAAAAACATAATAAGCATACGTCAGTTGAGGTCCTCAATCCAGGAATATTCGAACGGATGGGAACTTCACAAAGAGAATCCCCACGGAAAACCCAGCTTCGGACATAATTGTCCTACAACCATTTTCAGAAAGAGATTATTTAAATTAAGATCATAGTAGATGACGTTACATAAAAACAACAACAACAACACCTAATGAAAATCCCGCTAATAAACGAGGTCTGGAAAGGTCCAATAATATGCAACCTTACCTCTAATTAGTAAGGAGACTATTTTCAATAAATCCACAAGGAAAAAATACATATTAAAATAATAAATAATAATTAAAAATAAAATAAAAATAAAATGACAAACAAGATAATACTAATAAAATAAAAATAAATACATATAAATAAAATAAAATATGTACTAAAATAAATAATACAATAAATATAGAACAAGATAAAGAGTAAAAATAAAAGATAAATATGTAAGTGAATACACAAACAAGAAAGAAGACAAGCACAAAAATAAATCAAACAAGCTATTACAAGAAAATATTTCACCTAAGAGAATGTTTAGGCTAAAAAATTTGAAGGGAGGTACTACAAATTAAAAGTTTAGGCTAAATATAATTCTAAGACTCAAAGAAAAATGCTTAAAAGACCTAAGAGAACAAGGAGAATCTCTTTATATGAGATCCTTTATCTGTATCCTAAACCACAAAAGGTTCAAAGCTTTACCATTACAAATAAGATTGTAAGGCAAAGTGTACAAGATTACAAGTATCTGCAATAGTGGCAACTAAATGAAGCTTTAAGCCTTTCTCAAAAATCTTACAGATGTTCGTAGTCTCTTGATCCTATAGAATCTTCATATCTTAGAAATCGTAAGCTCAGGATCGTTAAAGTGCCTCTATCTCTTTTCTCTTCTTTCTTTCTGATTTTACAACCTTTCATTTTAGCTTAATAACATATCAGTATCAGAAAAAAATCAAATTGATGTCTGAAAGCCATCTAATATAGATGAACCCACTTTTCAAAACAATCTAATAAGGCCTTGTTGTGCTCACTATGAGTTAATTAGGACATCCTGCCAACTTAAAAGGTTTTGTTTAGCGATAGCATATAGTGTATATAAGCTTATAAAGGCACATTACAAATAATAAATTGCAAACAATCAAACAAGAATTGAAGTACAACCTATCATCCAAATCAGTCAGCAAATACCGGAACTAGAATAATAGACAATGAGGGGTTGCAATCTAATTAATGCCAACAACAAATGAACATTCACTTCATTACTTTCAATACCTGGCCAGAGCTGTACAAGCAACATCCATCAAAAGCCCAAGCTAATCCTGTAACCTGATCAATTCTTAAACTCATAAATGATTGTCAAGATACAGCAACACACTAAGTAGCAAGTAAGAAACCTACAATGCAGTCATGAGCATCATATACACCTGCATTGTCAAATTGACAACCAGATAAATCAAATGTCCATACTTCAAAAGAACCAGATCCTTTGCCAACTGCTAAGTGGATCTTGCATGGGGATTCGGCGGGCACTGCCAGAGAGAGAACTGATACTGGTATGCTGTTGACAGCTATAACCTACAAGGAAATTTTAATGACTGAAGAAGGAAAGGTCAAACAATATAAATCAATGGGCTGGCAGAAATGTTAAGGAGATAAGAACTACCTCCCTCAGCAGGACAAAAGGAGCACTATTAGCTTCTGATGACTCCAGCAACTGCTCAGCATTTGACATCCAAATTTTGACACTGAAAAAAGAGAGAAACAAGTCAAGCAACTACCATAAATATGATGAAATGACTTCCAATAAAAAATATGGATGCCAGAGAAGTCTATTGAATCGTATGAATATAAATTGATTCACTCAAAATCCAAACATAAATTAGAATTTTAACAAAAAATTTATTCAGATTCATTAATCCACTTTGACCTAGAACGCAGGCTCACAGTGAGAAACAAGACATTGAAGTTACAGCAGTACACAACATGTCAACAAACATCATAGGCGAAAATCTCTTAATCATTAGTGAATATACAAGTGCCAAGTCCACATAAACAGATAAAGATATATTTGGATGATTATATCATACCTTACCTCCCATCAGAACTCCCACTAGCCATCAAAAGCCGAGGATCAGAACTGGAAGCTAGTAAAACCAAGCTGATTGCCGTAGTCCATGAATTATGAGCCTGAAGAAGCCCAACAAGGATTACAGAAGTAGGGTTCTCAACATGCTCAACAGAGAAGTATTCTGGTGCATGAATTCTCCACACTGAAATTTTACCGGACTTGCCTCCAGCTACAAGTATGGAGAAGATGTGGGATGAAACATCTAAGGGAACAGTTTGGTTATTGGATGAGAACCTCAAAAGCGGAGACCAGGCAACAACAAGTGATGATAGCATTGCACTTCGAGAAGCATATTTATCTGCAGTTATCAATGCACAAGTGCTATAATCCTCTGATTCATTTCCCTGTCTTCTACTTTTAGCCTCATTGACCTGAAAATTACCAACATGCACTCAAATAGGTTAAAAAGGGAAGGGGATGGGACTGTTAGGAAATTATCATATTGCAAGAAGTCTACCTTAATCAATCTTCTGTTCTCCATCTTTGTTTGATGGATAGATGTCAGACAGTCTTTCTCGCCATTCCTTGTAGGCAAAAATGTGCAAGCCTCTGATTCCTCACTGCTGTAACAAGGACATTTTAAAAATGAGAAGCAGATAGATGAACAGTAATTTAATAACCAAATTATCTTAAGCACTAAATTAAAGGATTTCCCATTATTTAACATCAAATGTCAAGAATTTAGGCAGCTTCCTGTTAAAAAAAAAGGTTTGTCTACGCTAAGCAGAAAAGTTGAGATAAAATTAAGTACGATAGATAAAATTTTGGTGATATGTAGACTGTAGTTGCTTCTCATCCTAGTACCAACTTTAACTTCTAATCCTGCCTGGCGTTCATACTTCTGTTAGGCCATTGTTTACTTTTATTGATTTAAATGAAGAATAGCCTTCTCTTAAGCTGTAAAACATGATTCTCCACACAATAATAGTATAGAGACCAGCAAATCAAAAGTACAACACTATTCCAGAAAAGGAATGAGAAGAATCTGCTATTTACATGTCACCACGAACAACCGTTCGTCTTCGCTTCCGTTCCTTTCTGGTACTGGAGTTTGTCAGATCATTATTACAGGATTGTAATAGACTATCAGCACATCCTTGTGCTACTTCGTCCTAGTGAGAGAAGGCAGAAAATGGTGAAGATAGTAATGCCAATTGAGTGTGGTCACAAACACCTGTTTGCTTTAGAGTGAACTAGTAAATTAATAGATGAAAGAGCTTACATTAGCAAATTCTGGGGATAAAGAGTCCAACTCTCCAAAATTTCTACTTGTGAGATAATTGTATAGTTTGTCAGATAGATCTGTAACCTACAGAAGAATAGGATAAAAAGAAATATTTGTGACTTGAGCATCTAGGAAATTGCGAAGCATTGACAGGAAACATTGATATTGGAATGAGGATCATGTCTAGTTTCACAAGTGAAGCATACTTCAATCCACTCGGCACAAAAATCGCAAAATGGTGGACGATAAAGTTTGACACGGCCTTCAGTGGTGCAAACAGCGAGCAAACATCTGAATGGAGCGTTAGTGGTATCAAAATTGAAATCAGCATATGAATATAATAATGGAAAAAGAGGAGTTGATGTAATACCCAGAGTTAGGAGCCATTCCAATAGGAGACCAAGAAATAGAGCGAGCACAAGGACGGCGATCCCGAGATAAAGAAATGGGTAATAGGCACCCAGTAAGCAAATCTACAAGTATCTCACCATTTTTGTTTAAAATAAGATTAGACAGACAGAGAGCACACTAAGATGAGAAATAGAAAAATAATTCGAACCTTCTCTTGTGACCCTGCCAATTGGATAAGGTTGAGTGTCCGCAGGAAGTCTGATTAAGCCTCGCGCTCCAAAATGCATTGCTGGATTCTGGCAACAACAATTATCAAGAAACTACTGTTAAATTCAATTCTATCATTACTAGTATTACTAGTACTAGTATGAAGAATAATATTATTATCACCAGAATAGTGACAAGGTGACCGGAGGCCACGGCGATCAGGTTCTCGTCCGACCAAGCCAGGGCGTTGGGGAACGACGGCGCAGCCACAAGTGCAGCTGCTTGGAACCGGGAAGCCATTAATTCTGCTTAAGGAAACAAACAAACCTCTTTTTCTTTTCTTTATTTCCCTCCAAAAAACAAATCCCCCAATTAAACTATAAATTATGTTGAAGGAGCGAGAGGAGACACCAGCAGTTTGTAACAGTTTGTGGTTTGTGAACCCTAATTCGAATCCCACCGACCTCTCTGTTTAATTCTTTTTGTGTGTTCTGTACATATTTGGGCCCAATTTTTACTCAGCCCAACCCAACCGGATCAACTCAATTATAGGTTATGCCATGATGAAGAAAACCCTAATCTCAAGAGTCTCCGTATATATTGATTGTATTAGCCTTTCCACAGCCATTTCAGTCGCCGAGGAAGGTCATCTCTCTTCTATCATTTCATTTCCTGTTAGCTCCTCCTCCCTCTTTATCTGTTTCTCTGATTTAACTCTATGGTTTATTGGATCTACGTACGTAGAGCTCTGTCTCTCTGCCTCTCTTAATTGCTGTGTTGTGGTGTATCGTTGCAGATTAGAGATTTGTTAGCGACAATACAATAATGGGAGAGCTTGCTTGCAGCTACGCCGCTTTGATTCTTTATGACGAAGAAATTCCCGTTACTGTAATTAACTCTTCCTTTGTTTCTTCTCAGTTCTTAGTTAAATTGTCTTCTTCTTTTTTATTGGTAGAATAATTGGTTGGAACAGGGTGAAAAGATACAAACTTTGCTGAAGGCAGCCAAAGTGTCGGTGGAGCCCTACTGGCCAGGCCTTTTCGCAAAATTGGCGGAGAAGAGGAATCTCGATGACTTCATTTTGAATGTTGGTGCCGGTGGCGGTGGAGCCCCCTTAGCCGCTGCGGTCCCTGCTGGTGGTGCCGCCCCCGCCGCCGCCGCCGCACCAGCTGCGGAGGAGAAGAAGGTAATATGTATTAGGTTTTTTGTTTTTACGTTTCAAGTTTTCTTCTATTTTGTTTAATCGGTTCGTTTTTCGGTGCAGGAGGAACCAAAGGAAGAGAGTGACGAGGATATGGGCTTCAGTTTGTTTGATTAGGTTCCTTCGTAGTTTGGAAAATTAAGGTTGTAACTTAGTTGAATTTTGTCGACACTATAATTCTCATGCTGTGTTTCTCTTTTTTCTTTCAGGACAGTTTGCGTTATTACTATCTATTTACTCAAATGCAATATTATGTTATGATGTTTGTTTTATTCTTAATGGGATTGGCATGAATTATGTCTTTGTGACTACTTCCTACATGATTAAACCTCTTAGTTCTTGTTCAAAGTGGCACTTCAACTCAAATATCCATCCTGCTTTGTTCTTGTTTGTTAGGTTATGTTACTTCTAGATGATTCAATAAATCATTCTTTAGGGTGCTTCTTTTAGGGAAAAAATTATTTTCTGGTTCCTCATGATCTAAATTCATTTTTTCCTCGAGTGGTTTAGTGTTTCATTTTTGGTTGGAACTAGAACATTTCAGTTACTAATGGTTCCTCTTGTACAGTATCAACATACACATGTTAGGATGTTAGAACATGTGGTATGATGTTATGTAGTTCTCTTCCCCAGAAACAAAGTTCCTTGACATAAAGAGTTACAAACAGCCCCGTCGTCCACTCTGCCCTTCACCTTTCAGTCCTAATTGTCACGACTTCGATCTTTAGCCTACGATCAGTCAATGGTATCCGGTATTGGAATTGAGAGATTTCTCAAACCTTGGTAGGCGACTACAGAAAGAAAATTAGGGAAATGCAGTCTCTTCTAATGGGAGGCCAACTCTATCACTTATTCTTCTACATAGATTTAGCAAACCTTATGGAAATTCATGCTCCCAACATATTACATACAAATGGAAGAGAGGCTCATAAATATGAAGAATATGGTGTAAATATGGATGAACAGGGTGAAAATATGAATAAATAGGATAAATATGTGGATGAAAATATGGTGGAATGTGATGAACATATGGATGAAAATGTTGAGAAACATGGTGCACATTTAGACAAACATATTGTATATGCTCAATCAGACTTCTATATAGACATTTTGGATAACCATCAATTGATTGAAATTGATTTAACTGATTGTGGTAGTTTTATTAATATTGATGAATATCTCAATGGAGAGGAGTTAGGTAAAGCTTTGCTTGGATCTAGTTCAAGTGTTAGGCATAATCCTGCAGGTGTGGAATAACAGTAGAGATTGGGAATGGAATTTGAATATAAAGATGCTGTTGTAGATTATGCATGTGTAAAAGAGCAAAGAGGAGAATGAGAACAGAGAAAGTAATAAATTATGTTAATAAATATGTAAAGCTGCAGGGTGGATTGATGTTAAGCTATCCCACATTAATAGTGGAGTTACAACTATTAAGAAATCAAAAGAGTTCAGGTAATGAAAAATGAAAATTTCATTATCTTATTAATACTTCATTATCTTATTTTATACATCATATTAATATTTGTTATCTTTTGTTTTAAATCATATTTAGTTATCTTTGGTTACTAATTAGGGGAGGTGGGTATCTATTACGAATCAATTAGAACCACTTTTTTTATGCTCCCCTTGCACCCTACGGTAATGGAGATCATTAAGCAAATAGGCTTGTCTCCTAGACAATTCTACCCTCACACATGATTTACATTTTCTATAATCTATATTAGGTAGATACATCCCAACATTGCTCTTCTTAGTTTTATATTTTATCATGGTATTGTATATTTCATCAATAACAAGAAGCACTTCGACCACTGAAACATCAAATATTGTAACAAGTATTCAACATGGTATCATTATTTGATTATCAAACAAGGCTCAAGAATTTGCTTGACAAAGAGAAACAAGGAAGAGTGGCACACACTTCAAACTGGCGTGGTTCACATGTGATTATAGAATCCCCCCTTCCAAAGGCCTAACCGGATAGGTCCTAGGATAGGCTTATCTAACTGAATTCTGATGATTTGAGAGAGCTAATTCCGTGAACCTAAACATCATATCTTGAGAGTTCAGACGATTCCTACAAATAACACTAGACTAGTAATCCCGTGCCAATGTTGTCTACTTGGATGAAAAATTTAAGGAAAAAAAGTCGAATTTGTTCATCAAACTTTACATTGAAGAGTACTTAACCCTTTAATTTAATCAAAAGGACCTTGAACTTGTTTGATATACTACAAGTGTGTGATAGGCCACTTCACATTGGGTCTACTGCTAAAAGCTTTTGTAGTATTTACCCAGTTGTTGGCGATTTGCTCTATACTCCCCACAAGATTAAAGTTCATTCCTCAATGTAAAATTTCATCTTCGTCATTTAGTGCCACACCTTACATACTCTCTAGCTAATCCGCTTTTTCTTTACATTAGTTGGTCTACAATACTACATTTCCTTGTTTTAAAAGTCATTCTTTACCCTGCCTTCATCCCTAAGCCATCCAGATTCCTTTCCTTTAATAGTTCCTTCCTTCACTCGCATAAGAAACAAACCATTTACCAGTTCTGCACTTCAGAGAGATTAGGCCTTTTAATGACCATGGGAATTATGTCAACGACAGCACCGGCTATTGCTGCTGCAGTTGGGATTTGCTTCTTTGACAGAAGTTATTCCATAGTTCGGGTAAGTACGAGATTATTATGTCGTTACAATCTTCATCCTGGTTGTTTGTTATTGAAGATGATAGAAGGAAGTTATATGTGTTCAGTGGGTGGGTAATGGAGCCCGAGCAGTTAGCGGAAACATGACAATGGAGGAGCTGAAGAGAAACAAGGTGCAATTGGCGCCACAATTCGATGGGCTGTACTGTTTTGAAACATTGGTGGTTCATTAATCCTTGCCTAAGAAGAAGAAGAAGAAGGAGAAGAAGAAGAAGAAGAAGAAGACAAGCAATTAATGCATACTTCTCAAGAGAGTATTTATATTCCCATCAATTCATTTCTCTAAGCTGTAAAAGATCCCTGCAAGAATTGTTAGGTATATATAAAAACCAAGTCATCCTTTTAAATCAATTTTTACCGTACCAAAGTATTAGACAACTGGGGACTGTGATGACCTAATTATCTGAGTTCCATTCATTGGGATCCAGGACCTTGAAGCTTTTCGCTGGTGTCAAAACTGAAGAGTCTCAATTTCTAACAGTATGTCCCAAACAACGAAACATGAATTAAGCACCTTGCTTCTTTCAGCTAAGATGATCAATGCAGATTCTGCTTCCACAACCACTTCATCCCAGCCTCAGCCTCAGCCTGTGAGTTTAGGGCAATGATTTTCGAGTAACACAAGCAGTAAACTATCCCATTGAATATACATTGAGACGTTCCCTTTTATTTTATATGCATCAGTAACTTTATGCATCTTCTGAATGTTGTACAAAAAGATCATTTCTTGATGTTATTGACAAAATGGAGGAACAATTGGTTATAAGTGGAGAATCTCCAGAACCAAGGGTGCAACGTTATAAATTCCAACACTAAGCACTTTCCTGGATTAGCAAACCTTCTTGCTACACCAAATATAAGTGAATCGCTGGTCAATTGTACAAGCAAGGATAATATAATAGCACCCATTAATAGTTAAGAACTGCAGGGTGTTCCTATCCAAAGGTTTGTTGGGTGCAACTGCTATCTCAATTTCTGTTAAATTCTCAACATTTGTCAGGATCCTCAAGAACTCTAGATTTCTTGAATAACAATAGGTTATTCCCTTTGAATTCTATGAAATAACACAATCACTCATACAAAATGTAAACTACTTGTACTCTTTATATCATCAATATCTCTCGTAAAATCAGTCATAAAATCTCACAAAGTTGTACTAAAAGAGGAATAAAATAGTCATAAGTCAAGTGTATCTTTAAGGTGACGAAAAATCTTCTTAGCAACTTCCATGTGGGTAGAGGTAAGAGTTTCCATAAACCAAGTTACTACTCTAAATAAATAAAGGATCTTGAGCCTTGTACATGTTAAATATGTCAAACTTCCTGCAAGACTTTTGAAAACAGTGGGATTTTCTTTTCTTCATCTTTATACTTTGTTAACTTTAGTCCCTTTTCATAGGTGTATTTACATAATTACAATCAATCATTCTGAACCTCTTCATGACTTCCTTTACGTAACTTTCTTGAGAAATGAATATTCCTTCCTCCATTTGAATCATCTCTAAGCTAGTGAAAATAAGATCATCTACATAGAGACAAACAAGTAAAATTACCTCATTGTTATGAATTTTGATGTACAAAGAATATTCATTAAAGAAATGAACAATCTCATTTTCCTAAAAATATTTGTCAATACGGCTATTCCATACATTTGGTGCTTGCTTCGATCCATATAAATAATTTTCACTCTCAAAACATTTCCTTCATATTCTTTGACCATACAAACCAATAGTTGTTCAACATAGACTTCTTCTTCAAGATGGTCACTATAGAAGGATGGCTTTATATCTAGTTAATAAAATTTTCATTTCATTTAAGTTGCCAAAAAAAGTAAACGAATAGTCTCTGTATGAGTAACATGTACAAAAACATAATCATAATTAATCTACGCTTTTGCTTGTATCTTTCGATAATAAGGCTTGCTTTGTATTTTTCTATGTCTCTATTAGCATTCTTCTTTACCTTGTATGCCCGACGAATCCAGGATTTTAGTCTTGGGGGGGCTGGCGCCTATATATATGTATATATTCTGAAAAATTTTTAGTCTGGGGGAGCTGGCGCTTATATATATATGTATATATTATGAAAACTTTTAGTCTTGGGGGGGCTATAGCCCCTGCCAGCCCCCTAGATCCGTCCCTGCATTTTACTCCAGTGGATTTACCTTAGAAAGGGTTACTAACTCCCAAATATTTTTTTTCAACTGCCTTGATTTTGTCATCCATGGCTAATCTCCACCTCTTACCTTGTATGGCTTCTTTGAAATTTAACAACTCACTATCTACAAGAAGACAATACAGTTCATCGTTATTAAAAATATTCTATATCTTTAATTTTCTTTGGCTTTTCACTTAAACTTTCATCATAAGGTAATGAAAGTAGTAAAGGAGGTGGAGTTATTTCTTGTATAGGTATCATGGTCTCTTGCTCTTCTTTTTCTACATAATATGGAAGAAAATTATAATTTTTCTCTTTATAAGCCTCTCAATTCCGTAAACTTTTTCATTAAATTCAACCTCTCAACTTATCACTACTCTACCATTGTTTGGATTGTATATCGCCTTTGTAATATGAATCATATCCAATAAATATATGCGTAACACTTTTTTCGTCAAGCTTAGATCTTTCTTGGTATAACATTGAAGCATATACAATACAATGCTTCTAAAAACTCACAAATGATAGATATTAGGCTTTATTCCACTTATATTTTTTGAGAGGTTTGACCTTTGACATTTGACGTCAGAGAGTAGCAAATACATTACACAAGAAACTTCTTCAGCCTAAAACTTTTTTAGCAATTTTTTTACCTTCATTATGCATATTGCCATATTAATGATGGTTTTATTCTTTTTCTCAGATACTCCATTTTGTTGTGGTAATTTAGGAATTGTTAATGGATAATGGATGCCCTGAGTTACACAAAAACTATTGAATTCCTTATAATTAAATTTGCCTCTTTGATCGGATCTCAAAGCTTTGATTTTTTAGTCACTCTCCTTTCTTACAAGCATGTTAAAATTTTTTAAGCAGCAAAAGTTTCTAACTTTTGCTCAAGAAAATAAATCCAAGCTTTTTAGAAAAGTAAGAAATATTTTCTTACCAAAAGAAGGTGAATTAATTGGTCCGCATGCAACAATGTACATAAGTTAAAGAGGACTAGTTGCTTTTGATGTTGCTTTTTTAGGAAAATTCTTCCTACCTTGTTTTCTTGGAAAACATGCTTCACATAATTGTGTAGGATGGTTAATTGAGGGCATCTCTTTTATTAACTTCTTTTCTCCTATAACTTTAAGAGCTCTAAAATTTAAATGTCTAAATCTCATGTGCTAATACATGTTTCATCTTGCCAATCAAATTTCAAACTTGTTACTTCAATTTTTTTAATGTTCAACTTGTTCTTTTACATAGCCACCTTAGCAATCAAATTAGAGTTTTGATCTCATAGCTAAAGAATGTTATTTTTCATGAGGATTTCATACTCCTTTTCAAACAACTGGTCAAGACTTAAACTATTATTTTTTAACTTAGGAACATAATAAACCTCGACGATCAACTT
The DNA here is from genome assembly GCA_027563825.1 of Erythroxylum mucronatum. Lineage (NCBI taxonomy): Eukaryota > Viridiplantae > Streptophyta > Magnoliopsida > Malpighiales > Erythroxylaceae > Erythroxylum > Erythroxylum mucronatum. The sequence goes on from JAOSBP010000003.1 coordinate 25,021,577, forward strand.
ATGACTACCATTTTTGGAAGAGATGAGAATTGTACTTTTTCCTTCAGTTTGTATTTTTGACAAGTTTCTAAAGGAAACATTGCCTCTTATATACTCATCAAGCCCTACGAAGTTGCCTTTTTATCCACATATGTGATCACTTACACTATTATCCAAATACCACATACTATCAACATTGATTTCTTCTTCCTTACTTGTTAGCAACAATGTTGACTTCAACTTCTTAATTATCATCAATAAGATTAGCCTTTTCTTCAATATTGTTAGTAGAAAAATGACATTCCCAAGAACAATGACTAATTTTATGACAATTAAAACATTTAATTTTATACTTGTCATACCTCTTTTCATTTATATTTGAATAGTGACCTCGTCTTCTTCCTTTTAATTTTTTTCATACCGTCTTTATGACGGTTAGCTTCTCTCTTCATTATTTATGTTGTCTCTATTCCTTTTTCTTCTTCTATATAGGTTATGATCACATTCTCTTCCTATTTTATGCCTATAAATTGATTCGTTTTTCTTCTATCATTGTAAGGCCCCAAAATATATCCTAGAATTATTATAACATATCTAAGGTGTATTAAGAAGTGAGCATAAAAAATGAATTAAGTGCATCTAAGTATAGTAAGAGATATAATGGTACTTAATGTATTTGGATAAATAGGTAATTTGTTCGTTTCGACATGAACATACCTCTATAATTTGGCCATATCTTCGTCTATAGGCCTCCAAATTAGATAATTTCAATTGGAAATTAAGTTAGAGACATGGATATAAAACTTTCATGAAGTAACCTAAATTTTATTATGCCTATGAGGTTTTTGAATTTTGGCTTGAAGTTGAGTTATGGCTGTTGTCCCTATTTTTGAATAACTTGTAGTATTTTGGCTATAAATATTAGATCCCGAGTCTTTTTTGCAAGTTGGGATTATTTATCGAGGAACTATGGGCAATTAGTTATGTGTAAATAAGAGAAGAAACTGTGAGATTGGAATGAAATGGAAAGAGATTTATGGAATCAAAAGTTATAGGATTGGTTAAAGTGGTTAAGTTGGAAAAT
>JAOSBP010000003.1:25029136-25040926 GCA_027563825.1 Erythroxylum mucronatum
GAAGGGCGATGCCCGAAAAGACGAGTGGACATTAGAGTATGATGGTGAAGCAATGAAGTTCCACTCATCAGAAGTCAGGGAGCATCGTGCTGAGAAGGAGCCGCATTCCAAAGAAGTTGTTCCAGGTTTATCACAGAGTTTGAGCATGCTTCCTGTTGGACTCAAGCATCCATTCGATAATGGATGATGTACATATGCCAAGGGTCCAGCTTATGACCTTTGATAAGCGCTTAATGGGAGGCACGTCATTCGTATCCTTTTTCTTAAGTGTTTTTTTAGAAAATTTCTTTTATTTTTATTTTTAGGTTTAATTCAGTTTAATTAGGAATTTAATTTAATATTTTCTATTCTGCAATTTTAATTTTGATCTTTTCGTTTTAATTAACAAAAAAATGAAAATAAAAAAAATTGTTTGACTTACCACCACTCCCTTCTTCCTTCTCTATTTTTCCCTTCTTTGTTTTGCTCCAAATTCCTTCTCTCCTTCTTACTCTCTAGCTGTCGCTACTCTCCACTAACTTCCCTTGGTCCATCAATTTCATCTTTTCACTAAGCATTTACGCAAATCTCATCTTCCCTTGCCCACGCACCCATCACCCCTCACTTTTGTTTTTGTAATTTTGTTCTAATTTTGTGAAATTGCAGGTGGTCTCTACGGAATTGGAACAATGCCCAGGAAGAAAAGTCACTCTCGAAGGCCTCCCACGCCCATCCAATTTGCGGCTGACTTTTCTCCACCACAAATTTGCGACTCCTTGATTGGGCACTTTGCTAATAGAGAAGCTCTCTTTACCTTTTCCTTTATTTTGTTTTTATGCTTCTTTAACATTGAGGACAATGTTGGTCTAGGTTTGGGGGAAGAATTGGAATTTTGGTGTGCAAAATTTCAAATTTTGTGTGATTTTTAATGAATTTTGCATGTGGTTATACATGTTAAGCCATGAAGCTTGGTTATACTGGTTCACCCCAAACCGTGGGTTACGTCCAGTCCTCAGATGTCTTTCTGAGATTTCACTATCTCTCAAAAAAACTTTACAAGTATTCTTTGTTTCCGAGCCTCTTCAAGTCTCTACAGTCAGTATTCTTTCACGCTTAGCCTCTTCAGGCTATCTGTACTACTTTCAACTAAAAGGATTTCGAGCTTTGTTACAGAGAAAATAGCTCTAGATTTTTCGCATACTAATCTCTCGATAATCGCTAAGCTTGTGAACTTTTGTAATTTTTCTCTAACTTTTCTGACTTTTTTAATCTTCGACTCCGACTTATATTTATAGTCTTTGTCTCCAACTGCTTCTTGAAAACTGTTTCTTGAATCTTCAAAGAAACGGTTATTCAATTGAGTTCTGTAACTAACTAAAACTGATATGTCTTTTGATTCTTCCGACTACTTTCTTTCATCTACTTTTCTTTGTCTACTTTTCTTCGTCTGCTTTCTACTTATGCTTCCGTCTGCTTTTTGCTTAAGCTTCCGTCTGCTTTTCACTTAAGCTTCCGTCTGCTTTTCTAATTTGGCTTCCGTCTGCTTTTCTAATTTTGGCTTCCGTCTGCTTTTTGCTTAAGCTTCCATTTGCTTTTCATTTTAGCTTCACTATTTGTTTTTCATCAAAATTATTTAGTGAAGTCATTCTGACTTAACAACTTTCTCTCTATTCATTACATCATGAACGAATGAGTGGCACCTGTATTTAACATAACTGTGAGCTCCTTTTTAATGACCTATATTCCCACATACGTTAACAGCTCAAAGGGACTAGTTTTGGTATTTATTATATTAAGATGATAAGATTAAGCTCAACTTCTGAATGATCATTTTCAACTTCACATTTTTCTATCTAAACATTTAGTTTTCTTTCTTTGAACAATCTTGAGCATAATGAGGACCATGATTTAAGAAGTAATTTTAGTTTTTCTTTAAAGCTTTCTTGTCTTGCTTGGATTGCCTGTGTTCTTAGGACTTCCCTTTTGTTATTATGATCCTTTTAGCTACCATAGTCTTTCTTCTTTTTTTCCCTCACACTTAGCTTGATAGTTGTTAGCTTTCACCTTTTGGAAAAAATAAGGAAGCGAAGGTCTCCTTCGATACCCTAAAATCCACTAAAGCTTCCACAACAACTATCACATCCACAATATCATTGATGTTTTGTTGACAAAACTCTATCTCTGTCCATAATTGTAACTCACATATAAAGTTGAAGAGTTTGTTCCTATTTGACATATTTTTAATTACCCATTCATCTTACTCCAACCCCTCAAAGAAATCTTTAGAAAGTCGGGGAGTGTTGCTTGGAAAAATTGGATCCTTCAGCTCCTTTATTCTTCCATATGTATATAAGAGCATTACCAACACTAATTTCATCGAAAGTCCTCATTCTCCGTTAGAATTTTGCATCTCCATCAAGATAAATTATAGAAACATTAACTTTTTCAGCATCCAACACTTTGACAACAATAAAGTATTACTCCATATCCTATAAAATATTCTTAAGCTATTTAGCTTTTTGAATGCCCCAAAAAAATTCAATTCATGAAACTTAAGTGATTTCAACTCACCCTACTGCTTGATTAGCAGGAAAAAAAAAAGAGCTTGAGAATGTTTATGTGAAAACTAGCATCCTCCAGTGCCTTTCATCAAGTCAACCATTTAATCTTTCAATGCTTTGATTTTTCTCTACAAGACCTTTAATTGAGATAGTAAGAAGTAAATTCTTCCTCACCCATAAGCAAACGTTTAATGAGCTCTTTCATCCAAGTAATGCACTCATCAAGATTGTTGTCTCCTTGCTACTTGATTATTAACAAAGATATGATACCAATTATTAAACTTTGGCAATAACTCTAATTTTTCACTAAAATGCATTAATATTTTAGTATGATAGTTAAACTCACACAATTCAACTTAACCTTTCTGAATCTTTTGAGTTTCAAGTCTTTCACACAAAGATTTAAATAAACAAATGAGTTTAACTTAGCCAAACAAGATAGACAATAACAAAAGAAAAAGCTTCATAATGGCTACAACAAAAAAAAGCTAATCTTTATCCCTCTCAAAATAGTTACAAAAAGGTAGAATTCTCTAACTCTCTCTAAGATGAAAACACCTTTTTCAAGAGCTATTTAAAGGCATTCAGGTATTTGATAGGTAGGATTACATGAAAGTGGACATTAGGCTACTAAATCACTTTCTTAGTTGGTGATTGACATCTCCAATCACTTTATACACTACTTTAATGGTTGGCCACACTTTATAACTAATCCACTACTAAATAAAATAAACATGTAAAAAATGAAGTTTCTAACATATCACCCCACTTTACCATGTTTTTTGCCATGTCCTTCTACTTTCTTCGTACTTTAACCCACTATCTGTATCATTTCACACATGATCTTTATCAAAAGATGAAATTTAACCAAGTTTTGAGTCAATTCGCATATGGTCAATCCATGCACATCCATAGTTTAGTCTATTTGTTTATAATTCATCATTTGAGCACAATATTGTCCTTAGTCCAACCATAAACGTCTTTGACTACTTTAACTCACTATAGCCAAGTTGATCATGGCACCAATTGTCTGTCTAAATCAACTAAAACTCGAACGTGCTAAATCCCACCTAGTTAAGTCACCTTAATCATTTGACATGCCTATGTCATGCTAGTCTTTGTCCAAGTCTCACCAATGGATAACAAAAAAGATCTTGCATTGTTAAAAGCTAACATTTAGATTTTGATGTATCTTAGTAAGAATCATTTGAGACTAAAAAAGAAAATTGAGACAAGATGAAGAAAGATTTTAAGGGTTTAGATAAAATGAGAACTTCATATTCTCAACTTTTGGAGGGATTTTAAACAATTAAAGATGTAAGAACATGAATATGTCAAAGAGTTTAGTGACATAGCCATGAAGATTGTAAATCAATCAAATTTACTTGGAGAGGACTTGAAAGATAAGAGAGTTATTAGTGAAGTCCTTACAAATTTACCTGAGAAATTTGATGCCAAAGTTTTAGCCTCAGAAGAATCAAGGATATGTCGCAATTTATATTGATAGAGATTGTAAATTCTCTTCAAGGCAAAGGACAAAAAAGACTCTAGAGCCAAGAAGTTGGAGAACGGGCTCTAAATTAAGTCTTAACCAATCTAAAACAAGACAAATAAAAGGAAGGAACAAAGATGTAAAAAATAAAAATCAGGAGGAACAAAGACAACATCATAATAGAATACAAAAGAACTAATTTATACTTCATAAATATTGAAATCATACATCAAAATAATGTTGGCTCATACTATATATAAAATGTAGGACTATATTACACAAGAAAAAAGGGTTGCAACTTAAGCTGCAACTTAAGCTGAAGCAAAGTTGCAACAATATTGTAAAAAGTAGACTTATTAATGATTCAGATGCTTATAAATTAATACAAAACAACTTTTCCATGACTTTTTGAGGTATAATTTGATCAATTTGTAACTTGTTTAGATGTTATTCAAATTAATGTAACTGTTAGAATTACAATTTTGTAGCTTGGTGACTTGCAAATTGTTTGTGCTCGTTTATATGAACAAAATTAGTTGTAAGTGACCCATGTACAAAGAGTGCTGATGCTGTTCTATCCTGAAACCTTGCCACAATTCTATCCTGACACCTTGCCAACTCTATTCCAATCAATTAAGTCATATTTTTATTGACACATCTCAGGTTTTCCAATTCAGATTCTCAGGTTTTCCATATCTACAGTGACATGATGAGTTGCGCGTATGTCAACCACCCAAGAGGAAGATGGACTCTTGTTGGTGTTGGCTATAAAGGACGTTGGCTTGGGCGAGATTCGACTGGAATTTCCAATCCTTATCGTTGAAGAGCATGCGTGGGCATCGTGTCTCTTACCTCCACAATTGTAACACGTAATTGTGAGAGTTTCCATTGGAATCGTGGAGTGGACAAAGCGCCCATGACCAAAAGACTCTGAATAGTGATTTCCTCGACCAGCGTTGAAGTTGTAGCTCTTCAGTCAACAGAGGCCAGTTTCAAGTTTGCCGCTCTTTTAAATAGATGATAAGCAGTTCCAAGACTATCAAGAATAGAAGATGACGGAGAGCTTGACTAGTGGGTGAAGATGGAAACAAATTAAGGTGCCTAAAGTCTTGACTTGATTAGTGGGTGAATATCATCTCTTATCAGGAACTAGTAAGAAAACAAAATTCGGAATCTCGGATTCAATCATAAAAGCTTTATGAGGACCAGTTATGATGGGAAGTGATTCAAGGTCACAACAGGATGAGATTCAGCAAAAGCAACTCAACGCCATAAAGTTTAAATTCGAATCGATTAATATGCGCTTTACAGTTAACAATCGTCCCAATTCGATAGAAAGCCTCAGTTTATTCCAACGTTACCATAAAAGAACGCATAGATCGTAGTGAGAAAAGTAACCGAGTTGACGCGAGTCAGTACCTGAAATCTCCATTTTGGTACGCCGAAGCAATAGGCGAAAAATCCAATATCTCGCAAAAGACTCTCCATGAATTCACCAAACTGGAGCTTCCACCGCCTACCAAATCCAGTAAGAATCCGAAAAAACAAACGCCATCCACACTGCACGTAAGAACAGCATCATCCTTGGTCGATCAATGCTGCAGAATGTCGTCCAATACATAGCTACAGTCAAATTGATAATATAAGAAAGAACGCGGAAGGAGTGTGGTAAGCTTCTTTTTATTTTTAAAATATAAAGTAGAAGAAAACTGACTAAAGTAAGTAATTATTATACCGAGGTGCCACGTCGCGACCACGCAACAACCGCAAACGTTATCGTGTACCCTCCAAGCGCAGTGTAGACGCAAACGCCCACACCACACCTCTGACAGTGACTATCTGGACTCTATTTAGTATTTTCCTCATTCACCGTTTACCTTTCCATATTGCTCCACCTCCACAGCCCAATGCTTTGTTCGTTCTCCATCGGCAAGTCCGGTAAAACGTGGCTGGACCGCCTCCGTTCTAGCAAAGGCTTTACGGAAGCCGACAACCTCGACCTCGACCTTGACCAGTTCCTCCACAACAGAAACGAAGATGATAATGCCAATCCTGTTCTCTCCCATTCCAACTCCAAGTCCGATGATAGCCGACTCACTTGCCTGAGACAAGCCACGGAGGAGATTTGTAGTCAGAGCAGAGACAAAGAATGGTTCAACATAATCACTAGTGCTCTCTCTGGCCTCTTCAACATGGGTCACCCTAACCAAAATCCGGACTTTACCACAAAAAAGGCGCCCAGGAAACAGCCTAACCCTAAGCTCTGCGTCCGTTCGGTGCCAGCTACTGAGAAAATCGAACCGAATTGTTCGCGGAAAGAAGAGAATGTCCTCGCCGCCACTGCGTCTTCTCTGAATTCTCATAATAACTCGAATGTTGGCACCAAGGAAGAGAAGAGTACTATTGGTAGCGTTGATTGTGGGGGTGATTACGATGTCCCGGAGGCGGCGGAAGAAGAAGAGGAGGATGAAAGGAAGGGGAAGTTTAATGGTGATAAAGAGCTCAAGGGTTACTCGAGGAGTGAAGTCACTGTAATTGATACAAGTTGCGAGGTATGGAAGTTTGACAAGTTAGTCTTTAGAAAGAAGAATGTTTGGAAAGTAAGGGACAAGAGAGTTAGATCATTGGTTGGTTCTAACAAGAAAAGGAAGAAACTTGAGATGGGTCCTGGAGATGGGAATGGAACTTTTGTTCACAAGAAAAGAGCAAAGCTTTTGAACCAGGAAATGGGCTGCTTGAATGTTGTTACTGCAGGAGACTTAGCCCCGTCAAGTAATGTTAGTTTCTTAAGTCTACCTGTTGCTTCCCTAATATACATGGCTTTGCCATATAATTGGTCCCATGTCTGGAAGCTACTTCGGTGGTTGGTGCTATTCGACTTGATTTACTTGGATTGCTGGTAGTGACGTAGTGCAGTTTCTTAAACTTTCAATGATCTATTTGAGCTCTTGAAGTTTTCAATAAACTACCTAGCTGGGACTTAAGTGTTATGTTTGGCTTCTTATCCCCTGGTATTGTATGTGTTAGATGAACTGACAAATGCAAGTTTAGCATTGGAACTGAATTGCTTTGAAAAACTTTCATTGAAGTTCTTAAATTCATGCACATTGTTGAATCAATATTTCATTATAACTGTCCAATTAAATATCAAAGGAACGGCTCATAAATGGTGCTGCATTTGGCCCATCATCGTAAACACTTGATTATTCAAGATTGAGCCATTTCAGTAATGCTCATGTAGAACTTTTATGTGTTTTTTTTCAGGTACTTGTGCATATTTTGTTGTGACTTTTATTATCTGGAAACAGGAAAATTTCAGAAAGTGTTAATGATTAGATCGATTATTGGTTTGATGTCACTAAAGCTGCTTTTAACTGCCTGTGGCATTACATAATTTCATTGTGCTTGTAGTTGGATTAAGCTTAAGTTACATTCGTGTTTCACAAGAAGCAGTCCATAATCACGCACAACTATCTAAACTAAACTCAATAGGTAAACTTTTGAATCATCCATTAACTTTGATTTATGAAAGTGACAGCTTGGTTTGCATGCTTTGGATGGTGAGATTTCCCAAATTTAACAGACTGCTCACGCTATTAGTGACTTAACATCCAGCCTCAGTTTAAAGCCTTCAGCTTTATGATTCGAAGCTGATGAAAAAGGATAACTTGCTTACTTCATTTAACAGATATATGTAGTTAAAACTTTAACAGCGTTGTTTCTTTTTTATGTCCTATGGTCTTTGGCCTCAGATTAACTAATCTTTGCGTGTTACAAGTATAATGCCTGGACCACACAAATGCTACTATGTGAAAGGAGAATCCAATTAGCTTCTGGTTCTGATCTTCCTATCTAATTGGGTGCAAGAAACCGGATTTGTGTTATAGTTGTAATTTGATATTGATGCTTGGATACTCCTTTGACATGGAAATAATGTACATTTGAATGGGTTTTCCAAAGATTTCCACCGCAGATGCAGACAGAATAAGTATCATCCACTTTCTGCTAGTTTGGACTTGTGTGTTCAGAACTGCAGCTCATAATTTGCTCATTCACACATCTCTTTTATGGCTTCTCCCTTGATTCGTTCTGCTTGAAACATAGAAAATATGCAGCTCTATCAGCTATGATTCTTTTTCACTTGTTTTTCTTTGGTGTTCAATAAGTTTCTCGTCTTTTTCCCTAAGAAAGAGAACTTTTTGAAGACAATATTCTATGTGTGGTTTTGTTGACTACTGAGCACCTCCTTTAAGGATATGGTGATCAACTTAGTTTTACATTTCTGCGTATCACTAACCCCACAGTGAGCATAATTTGATAAATTAAATCTTGGACATTTTATAATCTCTTGTACATATTTTCTTATGTCCAGTGAATGTTTTTGGTTTACCTACAGAAAAAATTAGTAATTGTAGAACTCCAAATGAGTTTGAAACTGAAGATCTGCATGCCAAATGTGAGACATACTGAACATTTTCTGCTTGCTTTTGGTTTCTTATGCAGTGTCTGAAACCGTTGCTGGAGAAAATGGAACAAGTTTGTAAAGAAACACCAGATGATATTGGCCAATTTTCTAAAAAGAGGCAAGTGCATGTGCTTTCTTAACTAGTTTCCTGTACTCTTTCCAGTATTAGTTCTTACAGCTTGAAAATGATCAGTTGCCTTTTTCTGCCATTGATAGTATCGCTAATTTTTTTGCTGCAGATCACCAAGAAAGTTGAAGAAGACTAGATCATCTGTTGTTCTTATAAAAGCTGCATCTACGAGCAAGAAATGTGTAAGAAACATTCCCAAGAGTCGTGTCAGGTAGCACAAGACTTGACAGAACTGCTATTCCAAAGCTATGAAATTCAAAGGGCAAATTGTCTGCAATACACATTCCCCTCTATTTTTGTGATGGCTCGTTTGTTTTATTGATTAAAAAACACCAAATTTCTAGCATAATTTCCTCTAGAGGTGGGGAGATTCGGGGTTGAAATGGAAGTGCAGGAGTGCTTCAAACCCAATGACATGATTCGGGATCCATTATTTCCAAATTTTGGAGTTTGCAGCCATCAAATTGTAACATTAAAACTTGTTGAGTGATTGCAACAAGTGCATACCATGTTTTCCATCAATGTCAACTAGTTGAAAGTTCCCGAGTCCAATCAATGCCTAATTAGACTGACAATGAGTTTCCTATCCTCATCAATTCCCACTTATTTGCTGAATCACCGAATAGGGGTCAGATATCAAGTAATTATTTATGATATTTGCTCTGTATATTTTGGATAACCTCTTCTTTTGATATTTGCTCTGTATATTTTGAGTCACCGAATAGGGATCACCATAGCTTCCTCCCATCCAAATGTCGATTTGTTGGGTGTTCCTTATTATAATTTAGCCTGTGTGTCTAAGATTAGTAAAATAATTAATATAATTTATTGAAGACTTAATATAAAATTTTCAAATGCTCCCCAAAGATAGCAACAAAATAACCTCACCTTCAATTTTTCATACTAATGAGGTCATCCCTTATGAACCTTCAATGCCTAATTAATACGGGTATCGTCCTAAGCTATTGTTTATTGTCATATACTCATATTCTTCCACTTAAGTGGTTGATTTTTACGCAGCCTATCCATATAAAAAAAATACAAAATCAGGATAAATAAGATAGCTTTAACTCACCATCACCCCAATCAATCATATATTTTTGGGTAGATATTGATAAGCTTAATTCATTTTGTGCTTTCTTCTTAGAATTTGTAAAACAAGCATAGATGTCATAACCTTAACATTGTGATTTATGCGATAGAAATATTAAATTCACATCAACAACCCAAACATATACTAGTCAACTTACTACAAAATATAGTAACTTGTTCATTTGTTATTGGGTAGTAAAGACTTTAATCTTAGATTTTCATTCAAACAACAATACAATAGATTATAACATGCCTTAATCTTATAGTTACAAGACCCTTGATCTTATTAATAAATAAAAATGTTTACACTTCGATAATCACAGTAACAAGAATACATCAAAACTAACTTTCATGCTTAACAAATAAGAACAACATAGGACATGTAGATGAGATACTCCACATACAATTATGATCAAATCAAATTAAAATACCCCTATGAAAAAACAATTGAGAATAATTAATAGTAGACAAACCACATATAATTAGGTCATACTAGTCACCAAACATAAGCTTATTCTTCCTATTCTAAGTTACCATAAACCCAATAACTTTTTAAGTAACTCCATAAGAATGAAAATGGGAAATAACAATATCTTAGGATGAATGTTTGAGGATAAAATGTATTTTCCTTACGGTGTGTTGATAAAAGCAATGTACTTCCTAGAATTGAGACACACTATCTGTTGGACCCTGCTTCCGGAGCCCAACATTCGAAGTCATGAGACATGAGCAAACTCATTTCTTCAACTCATACCATTACTTTGATTCAATCAATCTTTTTCAAATCAATAGAAAGAGCTACAAATTTTTATGGGGAGATAGAGGAATATGTTAGGAAACTATTGCTTCAAAAATCAAGTCATTTAGAGGTCGGACGGAGAAGTTATGGCCAAAATAATCAAATATGATTTTGCCCTCACATTGTACCTATTTCGGGAAAATTGAGATAACTTTTACTACAGATATCGGATTAAGGCCATCTTTAGACAGTTTCGAAGAGGACTTCGAGATCTACAACTTTCGTGAAGACCTTGAAGAGATATTTTGTCTCAAATTTCCAAAGGTGTAGATGGATCAGACGAAGGGATTCAGTCTTAGACAAAGGGATTCAGTCTCAGACGAAGGACTCAGTCTCAGACGAAGGGATTCAGTCTAGATGAATCAGACGAAGGGACTCAGCCTCAGACAAAGGGATTCAGTCTAGATGACTCAGACGAAGGGGTTTCTACGAGGTCTTCTTCACATCACCAAAAGTTCTAAATCATTAACTACACTCTTCATAGCATCTCCAATGGTTCTTACATCCATTCTAACATCACTTTCATTCATAATCTTCCCAAATTCGTTTCTTCTAATGCGATATCACCCCTTAAACATTCAATTACCAATTTGGTTGTATTAAACTCCCAAATCTCAACTCAAATGACGCATCACATACAAAAAATTCTCATCCTTACTATAGATGTTCTATATATACATTCTATACAGCATCACTACTTATAATGATCATATCTCTTAACTCCAATGTCCAAAAATTTCATACTATATAGCGTTGGAAAGCTAGAAAGATAATCTACAACTTCCAAGAGACAACTTTGTCTAATTCAACCTAGATTAATACAGTTTTCCCCCCAATTCAATACACAACTTTTACCCCCATGAAAGACTTGAAAAATTGCAATGTACACTTGGAACGTCAAAAGCAAAAAGCAATCATATTTCATTAATGAATCCAAACAAAGTTTGAGCCTAGCTTTAATTACATATCAACATACATATCAATCATTTAATACAAATACAAATGGATGCTCAATGTTTGATATGCTTATAAAGTTATCCAAAAGTGATCGAACTAACTTAGTACAAAAGTCTAACTATCTTGAAGTTTCCGAATGCCTTGCAAGGATTGCTAACCGTCTCGTTCTGCACCTGAGGAGGGAATAGTGGAGTGAGCTACACAGCTCAGTGGCTATTATATTTATAGTTATCGACAATTAATCACAAATTCAAGCATATGTATATATATGTATAATCTAGCAATTCGATCAATTCAACAATTCTAGTTCAAAGT
>JAOSBP010000003.1:25050327-25067557 GCA_027563825.1 Erythroxylum mucronatum
CCCTTGACACTATCACTCAACCTCACTTCCCGTGAAAGAATTTCACGCCCAATAACACGACCGACTCGTGTTAACCTCGTCAGAGGATTTTTCAAACTATTTCTACTCAAAAACAAAGACAAATAAAATCAAGAACTCAACAATCCCAGATCTGAAATTCTTCACCAAAATAGCCAAGAGGCAACACCAACTGTATGTATACTTATCTGTGACAAAGTCTTCCTAGTGCTGCAACCATCAATCAAGAACTCAGCAAAAATAACAACTGTGTATAAACCTTGAACTGCTTGTTATAGATAACAGTAGTGAACCGATGCTGCTCTGAGAAGACCCACGAAACTAGCTCAAACAAAAGATCAAAACAAAAACAGAGCACCAGCAAATCAGCAGACTACTCTGCAACGTGGTTCACCAAAAAAGGCAAGAGCATATACGCAGACTCCTCTAGCAACAATTCATCATCGGTTTTCTCCAAAAAATCAGGAGTAAGTTGACAGCCTCCCAAACTCTGAGAACTAAAATCACGTGAGCTACTACTAGTATCCGTCCATAACACAAACACCATTAGGTAATTTGTCAATTACCAAAAGTCAACAGCCACTGTCTTCTTTTTCTTCATTAATAATAAAGGCACATCTCACCTATGCCACACATCTATGTCACAACCCCTTTGCCTTTTTCTTATATCCAAAAATTTAGCAATATGCTTCTTAAACACCAACGTGATATGCTCCTATTTAAGATAGACTTCCAAAAACGTGATATACTCCTATTTAGGATATACTTCCAAAAATCCAATTCAAATAAACAAATATCACATAGCTACATCTCATCTTAATTTGGATTTTAATATTTGCAATATCTTGAAGATCTAATAATCAAAAATGTCAAAATTAAATAATAAGATATAGAATAAATATCTTAACACTAAGGATTTTTCTCCTTTATTGAGAAATCAATCTTAAGATCATACTTATGCTAGTTGATTGTCCCTGCTTGTTCCTCATATCAAATATCTCCATTAGAGTTGGTAAAATTATGGAATGGCAAGTTGTTAAAGGCGGGAGACATCTATTAAAAATCAACAATAATTATCCTAAGTCTATTACTTTGTGTGATGGAAAGTAAATGTATTAGGTCTTAGTGCAAATGATCCAAAAATTGTGAGTTTCAGTATGAGTGAGGGTAGAAGTGTTCTAGCAAAATATCGTGAAAGTAGTAGATGTCGTCAAATAGTAGAATTTGTGTGATTTAAAGTATACTCTGTACTTCTCATTTGGACTAATCTTGTACATCAAAAATAATCACTATTTTACTACTTTCTTTGTGAGTTAAGAACTTATTAATAAAATTGCATATTTGATAGTATTTTCTGTTATCAAAATTATCCTCAAATAACCAATAAGTGATATCAAAATAAGTGGTCAGGGACCAACATCAGAAAAGGCGTGCATGGTTAGACATCAGTGTCAACAGGAAAGTGCACAGTTTGGGACTATAAAGTTGTTGTCAAGGGCAAACTTACTTGGTTATTTAAAGACATTACCAAGTCACTATAACAGATCTAGTCAGTTCGTCCAACTCAATTCAGAAGCTCAATCACACTAATTATAGCAACTGGAGTACTCGTATCCAGTTCTATTTTTTGGACCAAGATTATGGAGTGTTGTTGGTAATCAAGAAACTACTCCAGTTGATTCGGAGGAGCTCAAAAAATACAAGATCAAGTGTGGCAAGGCTATTCACAAACTTTTAGTGACTATCGAAGATGATATCCTGCAGCATATCAAAGACGCTAAGAAACCAAAGGAAGCTTGGGGTGCCTTGCCAGCAATGTTTTCAAAAACAAATGAAGCAAAGTTGCAGAAGCTCAAGAATAAGCTTCAAAATCTGACACAACAAGACATGACAATCAACCAATACTTTAATAAAGTAAAGGCAATATGTTTCATGATCTCTAAATTAGATCCAGAAAATGCAATTACTATAATGAGGATGAAGAGAAATATTATTCACGGTCTACGATTAAAATATAATGCTCTTGTCATTGCTACTCGTGGATAGGATCAAGAATCAACTCTGACCGAGTTGGAAAATTTGTTAGCTAATCAAAAAGCAGTAGCTAAACAAATGTCTGGAGTTATAATCAAAGATGAGGATAATCAAAGATGAGGATAAAGCTCTTTACACCATCAAATGAAATTTAAAGGGAAAGAAAAGGAGAAAAACTAGGTGGAGGGCCAAAGAACCATCATATTAGAGGCTTTAAGCACAGGGGAGCAAAACAAGGCAAGCACAACAATGAATGAGATGATAAGAAACATCAGAGGAAAAATGATGAATGCTATAATTATGATAAGAAAGGTCATTTTGCTTGAGATTTTTGGCACAAACGGGCTAAAGGCAATGTTACAGCTTCAACTCAAAATGATAGTGAGGATGAATGGAATCTTTATGCATATGAAGCAGTAGAAAAAGAAGTAAAAGTTGAAGAGGAGGAAAGTGTCCTTTCAAAGTTGCAAGAAAAACAAGCCTTTGTAATTGCTCATAATAAAGTATCAAACTACAAGAATGATTTGATTGTTGACTCCAGGAGTTCCAATCATATGATTGGAGATAGAAACATGCTTCTAAACTTGTTAGAATGCAAGGGAAGAAGAGTTGTGGTGATTGCTAACAACTCCAAAATGTCGATCACTCACATTGGCGAAATAGCAATTATACCTCGGTTCCACTCACACCAAGTATAGCTGCCAAATGTTTATCATATAACTGGAATGAAGAATTTGTTGTCAGTAACCCAGTTGACATCTTCTGGTAACTTTGTGGTGTTTGGCCCAGATGATGTTAAGGTGTGCTGAAGTGTGAAGAACATGAGTGAGCCAATCATAAAAGGCAGGCGGCTTGAGTCCATTTATATGATGAATGCTCAAGCAGCATATGTGGATAAAACAACAAAGAATGAGACAACTGATCTTTGGCATGCTCGGCTAGGTCATATTAGCTATCACGAGCTAAAGGCAAATATTGTTCAAAGGACTTCCTCAACTTGAAGTTCAAGAAGACACATTATATGTAGGATGTCAGTATGGTAAAGCCCACCAATTGTCATATGAAGAGTCTAAGTTCAGAGCTAAAGTACCATTGGAGTTAGTTCTCTCAAATGTGTTTGGCCCATTAAAACAATCATCAATCAGTGGTTTTCGATACATTATAACCTTCATTGATGATTTTTCTAAATATGAATGGGTCGATTTTCAAAATATGAATGGGTCGACTTTCTAAAAGAGAAGTTAGAAGCTTTAAGCAAATTCAAGGAATTTAAAAAGAGGACTGAAAAAGAATTAGATAGCAAACCATTATGCCTTCGCACAGATAATAAAGGAGAGGACACATCAGCAGAATTTGCATAGTTCTTGCAAGAATGCAAGATAAAATGACAGTTGACCTATCTAGGCACACCACAACAAAATTGTGTTGCTGAAAGGATGAATAGACATCTCGCAAAGATATGTAGAAGCATGTTGCATGCTAAAAATGTGCCACCACAATTCCGAGCTAAATGTATGAAGACAACTGCTCATTTAAATAATAGACTGCCTCAAACACATTGGGATTTGTGTCTCCATTCGAGAAGTTATGGAAGATCAAGCTAATGGTTAGTTACTTTCTTGTATTTGGCTATGTATGTTATGTATTCATACCAGATAATCCACATGGGAAGTTTAATAAGAAGGTTGTTTGATGCATCTTTGTTAGATATGGTGGTCAAAGAAAAAGCTGGAGATGTTGTGAACCAGAAACAGGACGTTGCAACGTGTCAAGAAATATGGTTTTTGATGAAGCATCATCTTAGTGGTCAGTGCAAGCAGTCCTATTACCAGATTCAAAAGAGGTTAAAGAAAAGCTAAAAGAAATAGAGGATCAGTCAAAGGTTGAAAATGTTTAACAAAGTAATGAAGATAAATAAGTACCTCTGGAAATTAAAGATAGTAATGAAGGCACTTTTAGTTCAGCAAAAGAGAAAAATCCATGGCAAACTGCGGTGCATCAGGAGGTTCATGAAGAAGAAAGGCCAAACCAAATGGAGGAATTTGAAGTGGAAGAAGCTCATTAACAAACTATACGAAGATCAACCAGATTGAGAAAGCCAAATCCTAGATATACTAATGCAGCTCTAGTTAAAGATCTACAGTGAAAGAACCAGCTACTTATGAAGAAGCATCCAAAAGTAAGGTATGGAGATTAGCCATGGAAGATGAAATCCAAGCACTGAATCAAAATGAGACATGGGATTTAGTGGCAGAACCCAATGATGTAAAACCTATATCATGCAAATGAGTTTACAAGTTGAAGACCCAACCAAATGGTTCAATTGAAAGATACAAAGCTCGACTTATTGCTCGGGTGAGCCAAGTGTAGTGTGGTGTAGTAGTAGGCACTTCTAGGCCCCTTCCTGTTTATTGGATTTTTCACAACAATATGGATTGAACTACGATGAAACTTTTAGTGTAGTGGTGAAAATCACCACTATGTGTGTTTTGCTAGCATTGGCAACTAGCAAGGTAGATGGATGTGAAAAATGTTTTTCTGCATGGAAAATTGGATCGAGAATCTATATAAATCAACCACAAAGGTTCAAGAATAAAACTTATCCACAATTCATGTGCAAGTTGAAAAAGGATTTATATGGGTTAAAGCAAACCCCAAGAGCATAGTATAGGAAGATAGCAGAATTCTTAGTTAGATGTGGATATTCGATGGCTCCATTAAACTCAAGCCTATTTTTTAAAGTTCAAGATGGAAATATTGTAACATTTTTGGTACGTGTAGATGATCTCATTATCGCTGGAGATGTAAGGAAGAAATTTTTTAAATAAAAGAGAACTTGTTAATCCACTTCCAGATGAATGAGTTAGGAAAGCTCAAACACTTTCTTGGGCTAGAAGTTGATCATATAAAAGAAGGCTTATTTTTAGATCAACAGAAGTATGCAAAAGTACTACTGCAAAAATTTGGGATACTAAACTGCAAACCTGTATTGACACCAATGGAGATTAATGCCAGATTCTACTCAATAGAAGGCAAATATTTAGAAAATCCAATAATGTATCAACAGTTGGTAGGTACTTTAATCTATCAATATTATTGTAATGGTTAGTAGATCCATGCAAAATCCAAAGAAGACACATTTGGAAGCAGTTCGAAGAATCTTAATATACTTCAAAGGCACAATTGATTATAGAATACTATATGAAAGAGACAATGAATGTAGAGTTTTTGGCTATTGTGATGCTGATTATAGAAACCGTGACACTCGTCGTTCAACTATTGGTTGTGTTCAACCTTAGTTTATGAGCAGTCTATTAGTGTAGCAAGAGACAACCGAGTGTCTTATTATCTCCCACTGAAACAGAATACAAAGCAGCGACAATGACAACTCAAGAAAGTACATAGTTGATGCAACTCATAGAAGATCTCCATTAAGTTGTAAACTATGCAGCACCACTACATTGTGAGAACCTATTAACTATAAGGTTAGTTGAAAACTCAGTATTTCATGCAAGAACAAAACATGTGGAAATACATTATCATTACATATGATAAAAAGTCTTACAAGAAGAAATTAAGACGGAGAAAATCAGCACAAAGGATCATGTGACAAACATTTTTACTAAAGGTCTAGCAAAATTTGAAAAGTTTTGAAGTCAGCTTGGCATGGTATCTTGGAAGGAAATAAAAAAGGGATAATTAATGTTAAGGGGGAGTGTTAAAAATCAATAATAATTACCCTAAATATTTTACTTTGTGTGATGGAAAGTTAGACACGTAGCATAAAGATAACAAGTTAAGGTGTGATTGAAATTGTTTGTAAACTAGTAAAAATAAATGTATTAGGTCTTGGTGCAAATGATTCAAAAATTGTGAGTGTGAGTGTGAGTGAGAGTTAAAAGTGTTCTAGCAAAATATTGTGAGAGTAGTAGCATGTCGTAAAATAGTAATATTTGTATAATTCAAAGTGTGCTATGCACTTCTCATTTTAATGAATCTTGTACATAAAAAATAATCATTATTTTACTACTTTGTTTTTTGTGTGTTAAGAACTTAACTTATTAATAAAACTGCATAGTTGATAGTATTTTCTCTTATCGAAAATTTGCCCAAATTACCAACAAACAAATATAATACCATACCTAAAAACATATGCCAATGGTTATTATGAAATTAATCCATTACCTATATGTACCTTTCACGTGCGTGGACCACATTCACATTCTGTACCCACGGGAAGATATTATTGACTTATATTGAACATCTTATGAGTGGACTAACCTCTTCCTCTCGTGCTTCATCAGGAAGCCAAGCTGCTTGAATGAGTCGCGGCCACGTAGAACCTAACTCTTTAGTTGATAGATAGTAGGCTGACTCCTGTTTCCACCACAGACTTTTCCTCGTAATTAGTATTAGTTTATATTTATAAATTAGTTTCATAATACTAGACAAGACCCCTCCTTCTGTTTCTCTATTCTCCACGTGCCAACGTCCCATCCATGAGATGAGACCCCATTACTACAAAATATCTAATGGAACCCACTCCACAGCATCGGAAGATATCTTCTCAGGTGGGACCCAACACCAAATATCAAATTGGAGGGAACAGGGAGAGCCTTTGAACGTGCACCACCCATTCCGGACTCCCAAGTCTTCACCTTCGTGTTGATCATTCCATTTATAGCATTTGTTTATGGAGCTGATGTGGACGAAGTTCAGATATTTTCATCCATGTGGGCATGGGACCCAGTTGACTTACAGCCCTAGATCAAGACGTGGTTATCTGTGGACGCTGTAATCGCCGCCATTCAATCTCAGTTTTAAATATGTGAGGTTTGGATATTTTGCTTCTTGGCTTTCTCTCTGCTTTTACTACTACTGCTACTGCATATGGCCCATTGATTTTGCAGGGGGATTTTGAGAGTTCAATCCTGGAAGGATATTATGGGAGAGGCTGTGTTGGAGGCGGTCAGAAGAAGTAAAAATGAGATGACTGAAGAAAGAGAAAAAGAAGGAGAAGAATACACTGAAACTGAAACCGGGGAATCGAATATGAGCACTAAGAAAAAGAAGAAAGAAGGTGATGGTTCGAGTGATTGTGAATTGACCCGGTGGGAGAATCTGTTTCCTAAGATGGTTTTAAGGGTATTGCTAGTTGAAGCTGATGACTCAACTCGGCAGATTATCGCTGCTCTTCTCAGGAAATGCAGTTACACAGGTTTGTTTTTTGTTATCTGAACTCTCTTCTGACGATGAGTTTTCCAAATTTAATTTCTTCTTCCTGGCTATGATATTCCTAATTAATTAATGAAGATAAAAATCTTTAATTCAGTGTTCAGTAGTTCAATAATTATTTTAGTGTTGTATTAATCTACATATTAAATCCTTTTCAGAAATCGACTCTGATTATTCTTGGTTTGGTGCTGTTTTCTACTGAACTTTTTTTCTTAGGAGTTGGTTCAATGTTTCGGATTTATGTGTTAACGCTGTTCTTTGTTTTTTTCTTGCTTTTCGTTTGGAATCCCTGTTCTTACAACATTGGCTGAGAAATAGTACCAAAAAGAAAAGAATAAATTTCAAGGCCGTGCTTAATATCGAGGAGTAAGAAGTTAACAGTGAACTATAAAATCTAAAGAAAACATACGAAATTGGAATATGGAAGTTTTTGGAGCGAAAAAAAGGCTGAACAATTAACAACAATACAAATGTTTAACGTCCAAGCTTCATAACATAATTATCCAATAAACCACGAAGCTACATAAAAACCAAAAATTGCATAGAATCAGACATCAGTTCTTTAGTAATCCGTTGCCCTTCAGCCTTCTTCCAGACTGTCGTCTTGTGATGGATGTATGTCAATAAGTTGATGGCGTACTCATTCTGTGACTTGCTGGTTGATTACAGTGAGAAATGCAGAGCCAATTACCTTTCAGAATATATGACCACTGATTTCTGCATGGAACATACTAATTCTCCTAACCTGTAATATCCAGATATTGAAGGCAAATTAGTTTCCACTTCGTCCATGTCTTTTTTAGATTTTGGTTTTCTATTTATCTAACTAACAGAATCCTCGGAGTGCAGGAAATTTCATTTCTTGAAGCTATACTTTGAGCTGATTACTGGTACAGAAAACGCTAGACATTTTAACTAAACAATCAACTTACTTCTAGGGATCATTCTAGGAAGAGCCTCTCATTTATTATCAGAGGTTGTCCTTGTCACTGAGATCTTCCCTTAAAACTGTTCTTCAAACTCTACTGGGTTCTGAATTACCGTCTTTTAGATATTTTAGTTAGATTTTCGGCATTAATTCACATCTAGAAACTACTTTTTGCTTAATGTCTGCTGTTTTTGCAGAGCAGTTACTGCTGTTCCTGATGGCTTGAAGGCATGGGAGATACTTAGAGGAAGACCGCACAATATAGACATCATTTTGTCGGAAATTGATTTGCCTTTAATATCTGGATATGCTCTCCTTACTCTAATCATGGAGCATGAGATTTGCAAAAATGTACCAGTTATAAGTATGGAATGCAGACTGAGTACTTCTAAATGTAGGATTAAATTTTGTTTCATCTGTTGAGAAATTTATCAATATTTCTGATGGTTTTGCAGTGATGTCCTCCCAAGATTCAATTAGCACAGTTTTCAAATGCATGTTGAGAGGTGCTGCTGACTATCTTGTAAAGCCTATAAGGAGAAATGAACTTAGAAACTTATGGCAACATGTATGGAGAAGACAATATGTATGCAAAATTTAACATTTAATCATTTTGCATTTAAGCTTTCTTTGTAACCTTCAGTTTTGATCTAGAACTAATTTGTTCTTACCACTTTGTCAGACTCTTGCAGCAGGAAGCTGTCCTCAAGATGAAAGTGTTGGACAGGGGAAGCTTGAAGACTCTTCTGAAAACAATGCATCGACCAATAATTCAATTGGGGATATGGCATGTATAAAGGCAAGTCGTGGATGTATCGAGAAAGGAAGTGATGCTCAGGTCAGTGCTACATTTTGAATATCTACACGAATGAGCACAGTTAATGGGTTATCAGGTTGATGCTTACATATTGCTAAATTGGTTGTTTACGTGATCAGGTTAATGTGTGCATAGCATAGTGAATTCAACTGTGTTTGTGCAACTTCAACACTTCAATCAATTTTAGACCTGGTATAAACTAGTTTGTCATCTTTAGTTTTGGAGTCAGAAGTCCATTTCTTAGAATACTTATTTCCAGATGGCATGAGGAAATTCATACATTAATATGAACTTAATTCTTCCTATTAGCTTGTAATATAGTCTGATTTCATTGTCAATATGGTTTCCCAAAATTCTGTGCTTCCAACCAAGAGCATTTACAGAACTGAGCTGAATATTGCTCATGGAATAAATCACTTTATTTGCCCACTTAAAAGGAATTCCCTCTCAGTTTAGGTTTACTACATGAGGTTTATATAAAGCTTTCTTTTTATGGCTCTTGCAGAGCTCTTGTACAAGGCCAGACTTGGAAGCTGAGAATGCACATAAGAAATCCGTGCAGGACAATATGCAGCCTCTGTGGGTCAAATTCTTGTTGAATGACACCAAAATGCAGAAACACAAAGTTAAGATAAATTTTGGCAAACATTTGCTGATTCACGAGAGTGAAGCTGGTGGTAAGGCACTTGCCTATCTAAAATTAATTCGACTGCTATATTTTTGTGGAAGAACTGAAATTTTGTACATATATTTTCTACATTAGGTTCATCTGACGCTGCCTGTACCAAGTTTAACAAAATGAATGTGGACGGCAACATTGAACCAGAAAGTCAGGCTATGAATGCTAATATTGCTTGTGAGGCTTGTGGTGATAATGATGTCCTTATTAACTATTCTAGAAAAGCCATCGACTTTATGGGAGCATCTGGAAATCAAATTTATAGTTCACATAATGCAGAAGAGAATCTTGAGTCTTCTCCATATTTGGATCTTTCGCTGAAGACATCTCAGCCTAATGGCTTTGACATTCAAGTTGCTGAAGAAAGACGTACTCTCGGACATTCAATTGCCTCAGCTTTTATGCCGTTAGTTCTGTTTCCATTAACTAATTTACTTTTCATTTGGATTTGGGATAACTACTTGTGAGTTATGACTGCGAGCGGAGAAAGAATTTATTTATCGATAAGTGAATTAATGTTGGGACTTCTGTTATCATGCATTTTCAAGGCGATGATTTTGATTCCAAAATTATCCAAAAGACTACTAAAATGACATTTTATTTTTTTCTTCTATTTTTGTGTGTTCCCTAGGATATCTTCATGGAACTTCTGTAGTTCCAATTTACTACTACCTTTAATTATGTTTTTTTTTCAGGTATACTAACAGGGCATTGCAACCCCTACATTCACCATTGTCAATCTTGTACAATCAAAGAGAACTTGGAGCTCATTCAGAGAGAAGATTGTCCAATACTAGTGACTGTGATTCTGATGCTCCCTGTCCAACATCAATTACTCAAAAAAGTTTTGTCTCTTTAGCTACTGGCCAGGCCAAAGAAACTGATATTGCAACTTCATGCCCTCAACAAGCAATGCATTCAATCCAAATTCCTAGTCATGGTCTGGGATTTAATAATCAATCCACAAACCACTGTTCTCCATTACGTCCAACATTTTGTAAGCAATCAAGTTCACCAATGCCAAATCCAAGTTCAGCCAGTCATCTGGATCCCAACTTTAAAGTGAGTCGATTCCATCAGTCCAAATTTGGAAATAATTTTGAGAAGCTTTATGAGCAACTTGGTCAAAATAGAAATGATCCCACCAGTCGAAATCTAATACGGGACCAAAAATTGGATTCTTTTAAGGATCATGGACATACTTCTACAACTGATTCTGTTAGTCATCTTAACAGTATTGGATATGAAAGTGTTTGTGGTATTAACAGAGACGGGGATCCAGCTAGTCTTGTTAGAACTGCCACAGAGAGCAAAAATGAAATTGATGCATTCACTGACAATGGATCCTTTCTTCGATCTATCCAAAGAGAAGCAGCATTGACTAAATTCCGCTTGAAGCGAAAAGAAAGATGCTATGAGAAGAAGGTAATCTCTCCTTTCATGATTAATGATTTTTAGAACATTGAATCAAACTGCTGCTTGTCCAGTTTCTAAAGCTAGATCTAACTTCCATGCGTGTAGACAAGGGGATAATATTAGCACTTAGAGGCATCACTTGCAATAGCTAATATACGTTTTGTTGCATTGTTTGACAACAGCGAAGTATAACAGCTATTGTATTCATACTTTGCTAATGGAATTATGTTTTTCAGGTTCGGTATGAGAGTAGAAAAAAACTTGCTGAGCAACGTCCCAGAGTGAAGGGACAATTTGTGCGCCAAGCGCTGAATAGCCCCCCACCTACTGAAATTGGATAGCTGTTGGTCAATTGTCTTGGTGGTTAGAGTTGATCCATTAATATCAAAGATCTTAGACCGTTAGCACTCATTTTCATGCGCTTTCCGTTTCCGAGATGCTTCTGATGTACATCTTTAGTCATCTTATATATTGTAATTTGCAGAAGGTACAACATATGTATGTTTTAAATGGTAGTTTTGAATTTGTATTGTACATCACGTAGCCATTTTCTTTTAAGTTGTAATGTGTAGGTTAGATCATCCAAAATCCTGTACACAAGTCTAGTGTATAAAACGTGTTAAGAGTAAATGCACCCTCTTCTTGTCACCAGTGATGTCACGGATGTACCAGCAGGGTGTCCAAGACTTACTGGGTGTATTTTGCAACTTGCAAAAAGTGGCTTAACATCTGAACTGGGTTTATCATACATAGAAAAGAGTTGTATTAAATCAGTTTTGTAAAAGATTATAATATCTGGTGGTCAAGAGGATGCAACTAATTTTGTCAAAAGACAGATTCTACATAAAAACCAACGAAAAGAAAAGAACATTTTGTACGACTTTCCTGTCCCACTTTGTCAAAAGAGTGCCTTAGCGATGTAATCAAAGGATAGTGACTGATAAGACATGCCTGCACCTGAATTGATACCGAAAATTCCAGGCGACCCCATTCATCCAAAGTCATGGATCCATGAATACTAAAAAAAGATAGTTTCCACTTACTATTCTCTAATCTTGATGCATTCATGCTTGGTACATGTAAGTATAAAATCATTTGTTCCGCATAATCATAAACACACACACACTTATCTACATCCCCTCAAATTCTCTGTCCATTTTCTCCTGTCCTATTTGGGATGGCTCAGATACAAAATGGACAGAATAGGACAGGAGAAAATAGAGAGGGGATCAGCCCTTTTTATTTGCTTATCAACTTTTTCTTTCTTCGCTCTTATGGGGACCTAACAAAAGCTCAATTACAAACATATACATGTAGATAGAGGGCTGATCTTTTGTCCATTTTTTCCTGTCCTACCATGTCCATTTTGCATCTAAGTCATCCACTCATATGGTCCATTTTCTCCTGTCCTATTTTGTCCATTTTGCATCTGAGCCATCAACTCATGTGACTTAGATGCAAAATAAACAGGATAAGACAGGATCCTACGTAAATAAATGGCTCATATGCAGAAAGGGTAAAAAGGATAGAAAATTTGAGGGGGCAAATAAAGGACGAGAAGTCACTAAGGTACGTCCTGGCCCGGGGCGCAATAACTGCAAATTAGTCTCATCTCACTGTGTAATTTCTCCCCCTCCTCCATGCATGGACCCAAACACAATCATTGCTCTACGTGGCAGACATCCAATGGAAAAGTTTCTTTTTTAACTTTTATTTCATCTCACTCGTCAAACATGCATAAGTCTCCCGAGTTTTCTTTTTCTTAACCAAAAAGTAACGGCTAGAAAGGACCCAAACAACTAGTCAAAAGATTAGTTAACAGATTCCCATACTAGAACCCAACACTCTCAGCTTGTTTTGAATAAGTAATTAAACGCAATTTCCAGTTGAACACTTAATCACAGTATACCATTATGAATACACCAAAATGTGTGTTTCCACTTGAGATCAATCAAAAAACCACCTCACTCACAAGAAATGAGCTTCACTTATTACATGCTTACCTACATACCCCCTGAGCATCTTCTTCTTCAAATAATGGCATCTGTGAGACAGTTTCTCGAGTACGATGAAATGATTATATTGGTTTATGATTACACAGTCCATCTATCTAACATATCAATTCCAGGACGGTATAGACATACATACATATATATGACACTCGCTTGCACGAATTTTTTCTTTATAAAATTGGTAGAATTATTTATTACGGGAAGTGAAGCAGGAGATCTCAGAGAATCCAGATTCTTTGTCTTATTCTGTCTTATAGAATCTCAGTCATTTATTTTGTGGGATCCACGCGATAAATAAATAAGTGTGAGATACACGCGATAAATAAATGATTGAGATTTATTGGATACAATAAGATATCATAGTATTGGACAGAGGATCTGTACTCGATCTCAGAATATATCATGTTCTCCTGTACAAGGATTTCACGATATATCTTAATCTTACCCACAATATGTTATCGACTGGTGTTCCTTTTCCCATAGAAATACAATCGCATTGAGTGGATTTAAGTTAGCAGATCAACTTGTGACTTTTGTTAATCCCACAACAAATAGGATGTGGCTATATACATATGTTTCTTTCTTCAAAATGGAGCTTCAAGAACTTGTTTCACTGCAAGCTGAAAACGCCCAAAATTTTAACCTTGTCATGCATCCAATAAAGCAGCAGTTGTTTGTTGGGACAAAAAAATGGAATGAATCTGTTAATATGGTTATGTTGTATGTGTCATTCCCTATGTAATATATACACCAAATACAAAAAAATGGAATCAAATATGTTAATTTGGATAATAACATATTCAATTTGAATCAAACATCAAGAAAATGTAATAGGTGACATATATTAGGCTAATAATAATTAAAAAAAGATTAAAGAAACTAACGTAAAAAGGACAAGACAAAAAGGGCAATATAATTTATCTAAATTAATTTGCAGAGGTTTGAAATTCAAATCGTATGAATATAATTAATGTTACTAATATGACTTGTCACATAAGACAGATACGTTTAACACTTATACACGTCATATTAAACTAACTAATTAAGTATCATTAAGTTGTTTAACTAAACTACTCAGTTTTGAAATTGAAAAACCTTAATGAATCATGGGTGGCAAGTTTCATTTTTCAATTATATGGCAACATAGATTAGTCAAACAATTTAATGAAACTTAATTAGTTAGTTTAATTAATTATGATATATATAAGTGTTAAAGGCATCTGTCTTATGTAACAAATCACGGAAGCAATACTAACAAAGATAATAACGTTGAGTTAGAATTAAAAAAATTAAAAATTTAAGTATTTAATTACTATTTTTTAAGATCTGGTTGAAAAATTAAGTAAAGGTTGATATTTTTTGTTAAAAAGAGAAAACGAGAGGAAAATTTCAATGATTCAACGGTCGAGATCTAGTTTCAATGAAATGCGTAAATATGGACCCACCGATCTGAAAAGTTAAGTTCACATGCAAAGCAAGTAAAAATTTCACAGCTACCTAACAATACCAATACCATCATGAGAAGAACCAAGCCAAAAGTATCCACAGACTTTCCCATAATAATTGCTGCTTTCTGTTTCTTTATTAACCCCACCGTTCCTTCTCATTCCTTAGCCTTGTACACAAAAACTCGTTCTCTTCCCTTCTCATTCCTTGGCCTTGTACACTGCAAATGTCTCTAGTCTTCACACAATCTCCAAAACACTGTGCCAATAAAGGATTAAACTTCAACAAGCTCTACAAGAGGCTATTTTTTGCATCCTCCGCACTTTTCACCTCTGTTCTGTCACTTGTTTTACTCATCTGGCTCATCCTACGACCCACCAAGCCCGAGTTCTCCATTAAACAGTTTGATATATACCAACTCAATCTCTCAGCTCCTAATCTGCTCAACTCCTCTATCCAAGTCAGTTTGCAATCCAGGAACGCGAACCAGAAAGTTGGTGTCTACTACGATGACTTTCAAGTTTACGCCGTGTATAAAAGTCAGCAGATAACTACAGATACCTCTCTTCCTCCATTCTACCAAGGACATGAAGATACTAACATATTAACAGCATCTTTGATTGGATCCGGTTTACCAGTGGCTCCATCGTTTGGTTACGAAATGGGACGTGACCAGGCGGCCGGAAGGTTAGTCATGAATTTGAAAGCTAATGGACGGCTCAGGTGGAAAGTCGGAACCTGGGTTTCAGGGCGTTACAGGTTTGCTGTTAGTTGTGCCGCCGTTCTACCTTTTGGACCAAATATTCCCGCAGCTCCTCTGAGTTCGAAGCAAGGAACTGAGTGTTCAACAACTGTGTAAGCCATTAAGATATGGGGAGAAGCAATAGTATGGAGCTAATTACATTTTCCTTCGTATTTGCGAATTACCAACATTATGTTTTACATATTTTTGCTGCTCTAAGTGTAGTAGAGTGTGTATAGTACATGATAAACATGAATGTTCAACATGTGGTGTTTTCAAGTGAGCAAGTTTATTTGGATTCTGTATCTATAATTTTCATCCTGTAGTTCTGCTACTTTTAGTTTTTGATATTTAAAGGGAGGTAAAAAAAAAAAAAGAAATTCGTAGCTTTCTTCGTGGTGGAGCTTTTCTGAGACCAGAGAAAAAATAGAGATGAGATTCCGAGGAGAAAGGCAAAATAAAGCCGGAAACAAGTTGGTTGATTTGCTAAGGATGGTATTTCCATGTCAAGCTTGCTTTCAACTTTTTAGGCGATTAGAGACATCTCAACTTTTGGGTCCCGACGTCCAGTAGATTTCTGGAATCTCCTCCTGTCAAAATCCTTCTCTGATTTTCACTTTCTTCTCGGCACTGTAGGTGATGAATTGGATCAGAATATGCATGCAAATTCGTTCAAACATGTTACTTTCATTTCCATCTTATTATTAGTC
This sequence comes from Erythroxylum mucronatum, assembly GCA_027563825.1. Taxonomy (NCBI): domain Eukaryota; kingdom Viridiplantae; phylum Streptophyta; class Magnoliopsida; order Malpighiales; family Erythroxylaceae; genus Erythroxylum; species Erythroxylum mucronatum. The sequence continues at coordinate 25,066,365 of JAOSBP010000003.1, forward strand.
TGTGTTCTTTTTTTTTTCATTTCAATATATGGAACCTGAACCTGATTCCATAAAGCGTTTTAGTTTCTTGCTTGTAGCACAGGACTCGGGAGGACCAAATTATTAGGAAGCGAGAAGGCAAAAGTAATAGAGTTCTATGGACCATCTTTGGCAAAAAAATAGATTCCCAGCAAAGATTACATCTGAACTCTGTGAATTTAGTCATCTTAATTGACTTCATTATTGAGTCCATTTAGATGTTATTGTGGATCAAATCCCTTTTCTTAATTTAGTTAATGAACTGTTAATATTATTTAAATAAAAATTCCAACATTTGTATCTTTTATTGGCGCTCAACATACAGTACCTATACCGAAATCGGCGACTGTTCCATTTGGACTCACAAGTCTTAAGTCATGAGATTGTAAAACTACGTATAAATAATGGATTCGATTCAATAAAATCGGCACAATAAACGAGCTAGGTGGCGCATATTTATAAACGAGCTAGGCTTTTCTTCTGGTGTCTGAAAAGCAAGCTATAGTTCAGACTATTCTTAATCAAAAACCTCTGTAACTTTTCGTAGAAAGATTCCTTTTTCCAACTTTTCTCTAAGTTAAATGCTCTACTACAATGTCTTTTCAGGATGGACTACATGTAAGAAAATAGAGGCCAGTCGGACGTGAATGGAAGTTGGGATTGGAAAGGCCTTCCAGACTCTCGTATTCGGTCAGAACTCAAGTTTTGATACGACGTCTGGGCAACGAGTTAGCATGTCGAAATCCCGCTGCTATTTTTCCGGAAATATCTCCCTTACTATGAGTCATTTTCTAAGTAGCGAGCTAGGCTTCTACCAGATCAATGACCTCGGCTGATACCTCGGCATCCCTCTTCTGCACCACAAGGTCAACAAACGAACATATCAATACATTTTGGATCGGGTCCACCAACGCTTAGTAGGCTGGTCAGCCAAACTGCTTTCTTTCGCTGGCCGTATCACTCTGGCCCAAGCAGTTTTAGCGGCTATCCCGAGCTACACCATGCAGACAGTCCGGTTGCCACGCTATTTGTGCAATGCACTGGAAAAAGCCATGAGGCAATTTTTGTGGGGTTCAACTCCAGATAAAAAGAATGTCAACCTCGTTAGCTGGACGGAAGTTTGCAAACCCAAGGAGCTGGGAGGACTTGGCATTCGGCGAATTCGTGAAACTAAC
>JAOSBP010000003.1:25092376-25122963 GCA_027563825.1 Erythroxylum mucronatum
CTTTCTTTATTTATTCATAAAGTCTGCACACGACTTTGAATAAAACGCGCTAAAGGGGATTGCCTTTAGGGCACAATCTAACAGTACCGTCCTTGCATAAGTCGAGTTACCCAATGTACAAGTCGACTTATAGGTACTGGACATGTGTAAGTCGAGTTGCATAAGCACACAAGTCGACTTACACTTACACAAAGGGCAGTTGGGGTTAACAGAAATCCAAAGTATGTGGCATTGTTATACCATATGAATCAAGAAAGGCTCTTCTCGCTATGACTCTTAGGTTAATTAAATATTTCACTAATAAGCTTCAAGAGAGCTGCATCATGAGTTTTCAACCTATCTATCAGTCAAGTGATTTATATAACAGATTTCCAGAAGAGGGCAAAGATAAACAAAAATTGACTATAGTTTAGATTTCAAATATATTACCTGAGACACAAGTCCTTCTCGTTTAGGGCGACAATTCTCAAAGCATATCTTTTAGAAATCTAAACTGACCAATCTTTTCTCTTATAACTTAGATCTCAAATAGGATTTATAGTTTAATACATTTTGATGCACAGAATCTTCATGAAGAGACAAGTGTAAAGCAAAATTGTCTTTCTGTATTGTTGTTGCTTACATGATTCCATAAATCAAGCTTTCAAGAGTAAGAAAAACTTATAAGAAAGTCATAAGATAGAAAACACTCGTCATATTATTAATAGAACTAGGTGTATCTAAAATGGAAGAAAAACCTTACTTTTATAGACTAGGCAAGGGAGAATAAGACAAATAACTTTTAAATAAAGATACAAACAGTCTCACATAATACAATAATGTAAACTAAAAACAAAAGTGCATAGTAAAAGTAAAAATTAGTGGGAAACATTGGGTTCCAATAATATTCCTAAGAGATAAGATAGAATCTTTCAACAAGGTGGTGCAGAAGAAGATCGAGGTCTATAGTCATCATCAGAAACTGACAATATATCATCATCCACTTTTTTCGGTTCTTAATGAAATGGGCTATTCCTGTATCGGTCCAAACTAGAGGCCAGAGATCTTGAACATCTTGAAAATAAGCAAGAAGCTTGGGCTCTTCTTCTGGATTATGAGCAGTGGAGCTTTCTCTAATTTCAAAATGCTTCTTGGGCTCAAAATTTGGTAGGTATGGTAGTTCTCTAGCTATGACACTAAAACTCATGTGAGCAACTTAGTCAATAGACGACCAATATCTAACAATTGGTAAAATGGACTCTAGTAAGGCAAAATCTCTAACGTATGGACCCAAAGATGTGTAAGTAGTAGCCTTATTGTATTTGAAATGCTAATTAAGTTGATCTAGAAAGTAATAAAGATCACGCATTAAGTCTTTCTGACTTCTTGGCTAGTCAATGGAGGTCCTCCAAATTTGAAAATGATTAATGGTACAAATATAACCATTTTTAGTTAGGTTATAAGGACAGAGGACAACGAAGGTTGAATGAGCTTTCTGTTCAGCCAAAAGAATACTCCATAACTAGTATATGTTGAGTATTTTTCCTAATTGGATATGTCATTTTTCCAAGGGTTAGAACCACTCCAAAAATGCCTGTAACAAAGAAATGGCATTGACGGGATTGGTTAGGTGATGGTACACATATAGCAGAGATAGAGCAATGGGATAGGCATAGAAGACAGATAAAACCTAGAGCCATATAGTGGGTTCAGAAAGAGAACAATAGATATGGTGAAGGGTACAATAGCATGTTAATATGTCAAAATGGTGTGGATGAGGAGGAATATTCAGGGTGGTGAGAACAAGGTGAAGGCGATAGAAAATGCTTATGCTAAGGAAAACAACAATTTCATCTAGTGTTTGTTGAGGATTTATAGTAATTGGGGGAATGATTTCTTGCTAAAGGGAAAAATTCATAATTGGGAGGAGTAAAGGAATTGGTTTTCCTACGATGGGAGAGAGAAATTGAGCTGATTTCCTGGGTCTAGAGAGAATCAACAAGCACATTGTGATTACCTACATGGAAAACTATGAATTTATAGCGAGCAAATCAATCTTTCCAATGAATTAATTAGTTGTTAGTAAATATTTTATTTTTGGGCTCAAGAATCTTTGGAAAAGATGTATTGTCTATTTCAATCATAAAGTGATAAAGGTTGAGGTAAAAATTGAATTTTTCAATGTCCTTTTTTACCACCAAGATCTCGTTGTAGATGGTATCATAGTGTTTTTCTGATTCTTTGAACTGGCCACTAGCACGACCTTATTAATGTTGTGTCCCATCAATTTCTTCAATCAAGATGATATCCCAATAATGGTCACTAGCATCTATATGAAGGATGCTTTGACCATTTTCAAGAATCTTTAAAGGAGATGGATGCTGACTAACTTACTTTAAGTATTGGAGAACCTTGGTTAGATCTTTAATCCATGGTAGTGGATTTGTTCTCAATAATTTGGATAAGGAACTTGTATAATTAGCAACTTGTGGGATGAAATCTCTGAAGTAATTAACAACTTTAAGGAATTGTTAGATTTGCTTTATGTTTAGTTTTCATCAGGAAAATGTAATAATTCATTAGCTATATATGGTTCGGGTTGATGAAATCTATCATAAAAGTTCATACCCAAAATTTTATTTGGGTTGTTCTAATATGGCCTTTTTTTAGTTGGGAGCATGATCTCATATTGCTATGTAACATCCAAAAATGATTTAAGTAGTACCTTATGATCTTTTTGGGTCTTGGAATATGATAGAATGTCATCAATGTATATCAACGTACTAGAAAGAATCAGCTCATAAATCTTCATCATAGCTCTTTGGAATAGTGATGGAGCAAGTTTAATTCTAAATAACATGACAATCCATTTATACTGAGCATTAGGAATGTAAAAGGTTGTCTTGTATCATTTTTGTGAATCTATTCTCAATTGCCAAAAACTTGCTTTAAAGTCAATCTTTGAAAAGATATTGATAAGATTAATATCTTCATTTTTCTTAAAGGGTAAAGAATTGTGGATTCTTCCAAAAAGGATGGGAGTGTGAGCACTGTACATAGTTCTTAGGATAGTGTTCCAAAAATTGGTCTCTCAATTCTTTATATTGAGTGCTTACTTGGGTAAGTTCAAACATATTGCGAATATATATGTAAGCACCGAAATTGGCTCGAAATTTGATACCAGTTGGTAAAATTGTAGAGGGGTTGCCTTGTAGTAAACATCCATACTGGTTAAGATATCTAGGCCAGTAGATGACTACCAATGACTTTAGTGCACACCATACAATCAAGAAAAAACCTTATCTCTATTTTTCTGTTGTTGATAAGCCCAATCTTAAATGATTTGCCATCAGTATTAGTAAAATATTTATCATATCATATTTAGGCTTCGGGAGGTAAGACGATGGGCTTCATAACACTTTGACAAGATCCAGTATCCATATATCCAATAACCTTGATTGGATTGTCATATTTATCATGTTATAACAACTAGATATACACATAAGGACGAGGGCTTCGAGTCTACCTTAAAACATGTTTGTTGTAACATGTATAGGTTATCATCTTTAGTATCCTTATCTTTATAGATTAGGTCGTTAGAGGATTCAAACACATCATCAGAAGAGTCAATCGAAACAAAAAATTTTGTTTCCTCATCTTCACTGAATTGTTCGTTAATGATGTCTTCAATATTACTGTTGTCATGAATAGGCATGATAGCCTTAATAGATTTCAATAGTTTCAAATCCTTTTTTGTCTTATTAGGACATTTTTGAGCATAATGCCCTGCATTGCCACAAATAAAAAAAAACAATTTGCCTTTTTTTCATATCGAAATGAAAATATCTACACCTTTTATTTCTTCTGAAAGGTCCATGATAACCTCCATTAGAAATGTGCAATCATTGAGATTTCCTGTAAGATAATTACTTGTGATGATATCTCTTTTTGGGATGACACTCACAGTCTTTTTTTGTCCTTACATTTGATCTTGTGATAAGGCTTCGTACAGGCCTTTTTTTAATACATGATCACCTTTAATCATGTTCTTAAAAAATCTTATTGACCACAAAGTTTATTAAAAAAAGCTAATACGAGTTGATAAATCTCACCAAGAGATTTTTCTCTTATATCTCTTCGTAAAGCTGTAATGGTCTTTTGAAGTTCAGGTTGTAATTCTTCTGAAAGAGATTAGATGAATGTATAATAGAGATTAATGTCGTTAAAACCATTAAGTAGATAATATCTTTTTGTCATACATTGGAAATGCTTCTGTACATATCTTCTGTCCAATAAACAACACTTCATTTTAAAATACTCTTACCTGATTTGCTTATCAATGAGCTGAAAATCTTCAATAAATTTTTTATGTATAACTCTAAGAAGAATTCCTACAGATGTTGCTTAAATATATTGAAATAATCATCTAGACTTTGCCACCATTCTTGTAAAGTACTAATAAAACAAGAGGTAAACTTAAACAAGATATCTCGTAAAGGATTATCTGGTCGATTCATCTATAAATCAAACCAAGAACCAAATTCAAGAAGACGATCTCTCTATTTTTCGGGTGGTAGATCATCAAAAGTAAACTAGGGTCCTGAAGTAGGTATAATTAATGGTACTTGTATTGGTGCTGGTGAAGGTTTAATTGGTTTAGTCCTTATAAATTCAACTTTAATGGTTTCTAGTTCAACCTCAATTGTTTGAGATGTATTAGGCTTATTCATTATGATCTAGGCTAATTCAATTAAATCAACAAATTGTTCAAAAGTCTCTGAATCTTCAAATACAGATGTTTGACTTTCATATTCATCTGAGACAGATACTAGTTTAAGAGTTACAATGAACATTTGTTGAAGAGCCTTACCTTTTCTAATGGATGGAACAGGTTGGGTTTTAGGTGGTAAAGAAGGTGGAGTTTTAATTTATAAAGGTTTTGTCCATGGATCAACAGGATTGGTGTATGAATGTGAGGGACCATATATTTTTTAGGTTTGGGCTTCCTAGGTTTGATAGATTTAAGTTTAATGGTAGGATGAACATGTTGTCTGATTAAAGGATAGTACATTTTAAACATCTTTTCATAATCAACAATTTTAGGATTAGTTGAAGTTAAATAGATGGGTTGGATAACTGAAAAGGTTGTAAGATAAGTTCCATAAGCAGTCTTAGATTGTTCTGTCTGTATGTCTATCTCCATTTTTTAAAGTACTTCTTTGACTCTTCAAAGTTCTTACCCATTGGTTGTGAAATTAGGTCCAAAATACCATGTTTCAATGTCTTTAGAGGCTAGTATCAAGCTAAACCATTTGATCTTTCAAAGATGTATATAGTTTTTGGGTTTGAGAAGACAGTTTCTACCCATGTTTGAGTAGCCTGTGTTTATTGGTTAAGACCATTAAGATTAGTATCAATTTACTAAAGAACTTTATTTTGGGCCATAATTTTATCAGTGTGCTAGTTGAGTACTTCATTAGTAGCATTGATGTAAGGGTTAAAAATAACCCTATTTGTATCATGTGTGCATCTTTCCAGGGGAGGAAAGTCATCCTCATATGGTCTAATCATCATACATGAACTAGGTGCAAGAGTAACAATAGGAATGGAAGAAACAACAGGCTTAGGTTTGTTAAGAATTGGTTTTTTAAGTAACAAATGTTCCTTTTCCAATAGCTTTAAGTAGCTTATGAAGAGTCTCAAGTCTGGGTCGTGGGTTTTTAAGCCCAACCCAAGGTTTTGAATTTGGATTGTGATTATCATATCTAGGATGGAGTTCTTGGGAAGTTTAATAGTGATGAATTTCTCTAGGTTGTTGCCTTCCTTTGCTTCAGAGTTTTGCTTGCCTCTTTTGAACATAAGCCAAATCTTCATTGTTTGTTTCATCATAATTTAGTATTAGACATATTTCACCATCTGGCTCACACATGGATGGATCCACTCGCATATAAAGTGTCCTTGATGATGGTTGATGTACACAAATTGACTGTCATATATCACCTAATAGATAGGAGGTCCACTCTTGCCTTCTTTGTGTGATAACATCAGTTGAAGCGTTAAAATGGTGCCAAATGTGCCAGAGGATTCAGGATGTTTTTCATTGGGCTTAGTGTAGAAGGATTTAACATATTCATCTCTTAATGTCTTGAAAATATGCGAAGTAATAATAGTCTAATTATGAGCTTGATCTGCTACTATATACAAAGCATCATAAGTTGAATTTGGGAAGTTGAGATCTATAACATGATTCTGTAGATGATAGATTATTTGGTGATACAAAATGGCCATAATTATTGTAGGGTTTTGCTCTGCTTCAGTAATTTGGATTTGGATTTGAAGTCTCTCAGAAAAGGTGAGATTGTCCAACCTGAAGTTGAAATCAAGGGCTAAGGTGAGAATAACACTTCTATTGTTGAGAGTTGTCAACAGAGTACCAATCAATGCATTTTGATAAATTGTGTAAGCAGTGTCAAGAAAAAATATCTTAGCAGTGGTTGAAATTCCTTTTATTCCACGAAGAGAGAACAAGTTTGATAGCTCCAACATGAGGATGTGTATGATTTTGGTCTCTCCAAAGAGAGATGAATTCTTTTGGAATCTCCAATTTGACATATTGTCATGTTATTGTTATCTTTAAACCAAACTGTTCTGAACAAGAACTTTGGATGATTTTCTTTATCTTTGCACGATTTGTAATAAAGATAGTACAAATACTTCTGATCTAAGAACGATTATGAGAATATATACTATATGGACCTAACAAAGGAAGAGAAGTATTATGGATATGACTTTCTTCTTGGTGATGAGTAAATTCTACTAGATTTTATATTTTATTTAAAAGAGTTTGTTTGGCGTTAGAAGGAAGATTAGCTATAGAAAGGGTTGATGAAAGATGGACAAGATCATTAAGTAAAGAGTCATTCATAGCATATAGAAAAGTCTCCTTACTCACTTTCATCAAGAATAATATATGCAACTTGGGAGTAGGGGAAAAATAGCAGCAAAATCACATCTTATTGATATATGAAATCACTACAAGGCAGCTTGAAGAAGCACAACAAATATTACATTATAGAAAGCCAAAAGCAAAATAAGCGGATTAGGGGTTCTTGAGGAATTCCATGACATAAGTGTTGAAAGCTGAGCACATGACTCTGAAACCTTGGAACCCTGCACCCTTTGCCAAGTCCTGGAATTCCGTCTCTGTTCTCTCTTTACCACCTGGGTTATGAGCCAACATTATAACGTCGATGTGAACCACTCCCTTCGTCGCAAGGCTCGTGTCTGGTGCCACTGGGAGAATGCACTCTGCTACTATCACCTTCCCATTCTCTGGAAGTGCATCATAGCAATTCTTCAGAAATTTCAAGCAGTGCTCATCGCTCCAATCGTGGCATATCCACTGCAACGTGCATCATCAATTCAGAAATTGTTAAATTAAAAAATCACCCAGGCCTCGTATCATGTTATCAAGTGGTTCTTGAGAATGGTTAATTAGAAAACTCACCTTCATGAAAATGGCATCCCCTTTTGGAACACTAACAAACATGTCTCCACCAACATGCTTCACACCTGCAATCCAGAATCCATCTCTTATCAATTTCAGGTCTCCATAACATTATATTATATATGCATATACCACAATGTTTAGTGTGATTAAATTAAAGTACAGGTAAATACCAGGCAGAGATGGGGCATCCTCGATGACGTGAGGAAGATCAAAATTAATGCCTTTAATAGAGGGGTATTTGGAGACAATCATGCCAAGAACAGCACCAGTCCCACCACCAACATCAACCACCGAAGTGAGGCCTTCAAAACCCTTGTAGGACTCAAGAATTTTCTTCATGGTAATGGTAGAATGGTCAGCCATACCTCTGTTGAATACCTTGTTGAATCTAAGATCTTTCCCATGGTATTCGAATGAAGTCATGCCATGGGCCTTGTTAAATGGAATTCCTCCATCTAGAACCGAGTCTTTCAAGTAATACCTACGCCAAGGTGCACATCAGCCTAATCTTTTTCTTTACCAAACACACCCGCGATCCATAATATAATAAACAAAGAATAGGAAAGGCAGACCTTCAACATCTTAATGACAGTGAAAGCAAAGCATATTTGAATTTGTTTCTGCCAGAGGTTCACTTCCATTTCATGTCTCACTTTGACAATTATATATGTCTACTAACTTTATTTGATTGGGGCATTCAACATGATGCTCACAATCCAACAATTACTTAATTGCGCAGAACGTACTTAAATTTCTACTCTGAATAGTTTCTTAATCTGGACAATAGATAAAATAAACCAGTTATGTCATTGCTGCTACAAGACTTACCATGTGAAAACATCTATCTACTTTACTTAGCAAATAACGAGGAACCGTTGCATCTTACAGAACAAACTAAACAAAGAGAGAAAATTTGTAATAATTAAAAGGACATTAATGAAGAAATTTCGTACTTACGAGATGTTAAAATCCCAAATTAAACCAACTTGAGATATTATAACTAGATGCAGCCCCAAAAGGCAACCTCTTATATAAAGTTTCAAACTTCAGGTCTATACTTTTTCTTCGAGCATTTCTAGTTAACAAAACATGCGAAAATAAATCACATAAAGTCAATGTGGTAGGTGAAAGTGGTGGGACTCAGTAGCTGAACTATGTGGTCCCGACAAGGCTTTAGGTTGAGGTTTCCTGGTTGTATTCCACTCTATATCTATACATCTGTTCCCGTGAAAAAGATCATCACTGAATTAATCAGTTTAATTGATTGATTAATAGACTAATTAAGAAGCACAAAAAGTAGTGAAATCTTAATTAGTTTCACCAAATTCTGCGAAATTCCAATTGCAACTCAGGTGATTCTGTTTGCGATACAAGTTTTGAATTGAAAAGACATGAACATGAAGTAAATTATTTTTTCAGAATGACTAACAAAGAAAAAAGAAGATAAGGAAGACTGGGTTGATTAACTCTTGTTTTTAGGTATGGAGTCACACAAGATATGAATATATGATACTTCGGGAAAGGAATAAAAGGAGAAAAGATGTGGAAGATATATAATGATCTGAAATTACCAGCTTTCCATAAGAACCTTATCCTGGTTCATGAGGCAGAGAGGGGCAATAGAGACACCATCCTCATTCTTGGTCAAGAATTTACTAACAGGTCCAAGACCGTAGAGCCTCTCAATTTTGCCATCAGGGAGTGTTTTGAGTGAGTAAGTGAGAACAGAGTAGCTAGCCAGAAGCCTCAACATACGATCTAACATGACTGGAGCCTCGGGGTTGTTGGTTGGGAGCTGAGAGGCAATCTCTGATGGAGACAAGAACGCACCAGGACCAGCCTTTGCCATGATTTCGAGAAGGTCCAGCTCAAGAGCGGCTTTGAGGATCATAGGCAAGACGGAGGCACTAGCTAGTTGCATGGCAAAGAGGTTTGCTTCTTCGTCCGACACTATGGTCGGTGTCATCTGGGTTTCGCCTGTTGAACCCATTTTCTTTGATCTTCCAATAAACAAATCGAACGTAAGTCGAGAAAAAAGAAGCAGGTGGACTGGAGAAAGAAGGATTAGGATTTAGGACAGGAAACTGGTAATTAGCAGTAGCTAGGACGAGACTATATAGAGATGGATTGCCCAACCACCGTTTGGGTGAGGCCACCACCTAAACTTTGACACTAGACCTTTATTTTAATTTTAGGTGCTTCACTTGCTACATCATCTCTCTAACAAAACCAAGAGTCATTATAGTAGTTGGAGTGGAATTTCACTATACACGTACTTTTCAAATTACAATGATATGCCAAATGTCTTTCATGCTCACAAGCTAAGGTTTGTATAACAGTCTACCATGAAGTTTGGTCGAGAAAATTAAAGTAAAAGTTGAGTTCTGCATGGTTGTGTAGAAGGGACTCATCTATTTTTAACCAAACGTTAGGGTTCGATCTTTGACTTTGGATATAGAGCAGCCTTAAATCATTGGGCCAGCTGTCCCACCCTGTGAAATGCTTACAAACCAGCGAGGGGATTAGTCACTGGGTCCACCGGTAATACCCTGATCTAAGGACAAAAAAAAAGAAGTTGAATTATGCAAAACATTTTAAACTTAAGAATATTAAAGTAGAATTACTTAATAAGAAAATCATTAAAAAACCAAGAAAAAATTATATATGTGCAGTAAGATATATAAATATGGATACCATAAATAAGTCATTCTTATTCCTATTATTTAAGAAAGAGCCTTAGAGTAACCTTTTGTGATTCTAAAATCACAAATAAATAACAAAAATAACCTTTTGTAAAAATTACAAAAGAAATGTTGCATGCATTGATGACCTTCTTCTAACTTTCGCAAAGTGATAAGTCTTGTGCACGAAATAAGTTGAATTTGACTTTTGTAATATTCATAAAAATTTTATTGGATTTTTTTAATTATTATTGATACATCTAAAAGGGTTGGTGACTCCATCAAATCACCAGACAACAAAAAGAAGGTAGAGAGATCCAAGTTACCATGGTTATAAGAGTATGATTCCTTCTTGGATTGCAATGATTCTTGCTTAATATCCAATCCATGCGTATAACCTTAGGTAGTATAATTACAAACACTGTTTAATAGAACAACGGGCAACGACATTAATAATGTAGTCCAGATATCGATTTGAAAAATCTACGTTGAATGAACAGACAAAGAGTGCTCCTTAGGAAAGAGGTACAGAATTTCTGCAACCATAACCGTTGAGTAATTGATATATGCAACTTTCTTCTTGTATTTTTTATAAAAAAAAATTAATGGATTTGTATCTACACCAATGTAATGTTGATTAATAGGTCTCAACCAACCATCACCCATATATAATCACACAACCATAATACCTCGTCTCAAGGATCTCAATCACACTGTAGAATTAAAAAAAATGTCACATTACAAATTATATACACATAGAGCAATGAATCCATGATACCAATCCACATACAAATTCATATACATTCAAGTCGTCTTCATGACATCCAAATCACACTCCACAAATAACTATGACAATATGTTAGCTATCTCGCAAAACCACACTCAACATGCTTAGGAATGACAGTAAGTTTTCAACTCGATTAATATCTGCACCACTCGACTCGAAAAAATAGACATGGAAGTTTAAAAAATAGATTTTAAATGGATGCTGAAAAATAGATATAGATATGGATTTGGATATGGGTCTAGTAACAACCCAAATTGATGGATACCCATCCCGACCCATTTTTTATTAACTCTATTTTTATATTTTTCTTGAATATTTATAGTTAAATATAATAAAATATTAATATTTTCTGAGAAGAAACAATTTTAAAATCCCCACTTTACTTCTCAGTCCTCACCTTTTTCCAGATAAAAAGAATCCCTTCGTTTTAGTCATTCCATCAGTAACCTTTGAGTTCTCAAAGCAGATTATCTTAATTAATTCCTTCAAATGGTCACATTTTCCCTTACACCTTCAATCTTTTATATACCCAATCTTATGTCAATTTTTTTACCAATAGATGAACTCATCAATGATCAAAACAAAATTAGACAATAATCCCCTGAGTGACTCCTCAGGGAGATACTAAGAATCACGATCCTTCAATTCGCTTTTTACCGGCAGCCACCATCCTCCCACTCAATGTGGTGGTTTTTCGGTCATCGGCACCAACTACATCTCAAGCTTCTCTGATGTTTACTGGCCACTTTGTAAAGCCTAGATCTGCGGACTCTTAGTACTTGGTATGAATGTTTTTTTCAAATACCATTTTACATTCTCTCAAAAGTCTCATTCTCTCAACAAATTAATTTTAAAGTCATGATTTAGTACATAGGGCTAATTGCCAATTTATTAAATTTGGTGGATGAAATCGCAAAAAGAAAAGTGTCCACTTCTGTTTTCTCTTTTTTTGTTTGTTTGTTTTTTTTACCTTTTTCACATATGGAATAACAAATCAAAGAACTTGTTCTTCAATAAATATGTTATAGTTATATAATTATGAAATTTGTTTATATTTGATTGATTATCTAATTAGAGTTTTCTTTTTTCTTCAATAGTACATATAAGGACAACAAGTTCGGGGATTTAATATGGAATCATATGTTTTAGTCGTATAATAAAGAGACATTTTTGGATTTTGGATTTTCATATCTAATTTTAAACATTCAGCTAGAGTTGGTTGATCATTTTAATAATTTTAAGAAGATATCAAAGTTAATAGTAATAAAACCTTGAATAGAATAATAATTTAATTCATTTATTCTAGTTGATAACCTAGGATCTCGTTGTTAATTTCTCGCTCTAACCTACTTATCTCATTATTAGGAAAATAATTATAAAATGTCCACTTACCATAGCATGATGATCTTTAGTGACTTTGAATTTATAATGTAGTCATATAAATAAATATCAATGTTCTGCATGCTTGCCACTAGAATCTTCGTTGTACATATTTTGTTGTATTGGGAACATCATGTATTGTGATAGATTTTCAATGCTAGTTTACTACCTTATTCCTAATTGAAAAATTAAAATTGTTTATTAGAGAATAATAGTAATCAGTCAAAAATATATTAATCTTATAAAATGTAGGGGATGAGGTGAAAATTGAAATAAAGGCTTTGTTTTATTTGACTTGTATTTGTCAAAGTTGGCCTTGAACAACTAATCATTTACTAAGTTAATTTTTTTAGGTTGTTTTCTTTGCGACTTATAATCTAAAAGAGATAATGTCTGAGAATCATCAAGAGATCATTAATAAAGGAGTTAAGAATCGTACAACAAAGAAATTCTTTAGTCCACCTCATGACAAAGAGGAGCTTGCAACTGTGGACTCTGGTGATCGTGGTGCAACTAAAAACAAGAAGCGTACTTCTCCAGTATGGTTAGAGTTTACTTTGGTGACTGTGAAAGGTGTTGATAAGGCTGAGTGTAAGCATTGCAAAGGGAAGCTTTCTGCTAAAGGTACGAATGAGACTTTGCATCTGTGTGAGCATTTGATCAAGTATTGTCCAAAGAAACATTTAAGGCTTGTTGGAGGCCAAAAATCATTATTAATTGGGAGTGGGACTAAGTCTAGTGGGAAAAAACATTGCAAAGCTACAAATTTAGCCATGAATTCTCAAGAAGAGAGCTAGTTAATATGATTGTAATGTAAGAGTATCCTTTGTCTATGGTTGATCACATTGGTTTCAGAAGGTTTGTAGTAAGTTTAAACAATGAATTCAGGATGATATCTCATAATACATTGAGAAATGATATCTTAAAAATGTTTCTAAGTGAAAAATCAAACTTGAAAAAAATGTTGGAGGATAATGGGTCTAGGATTGCTATCACTACAGACATGTGGACGGTTTCCAACCAAAAGAAAGAATACATGGTTGTGACTGGACACTTCATTGATGGAGATTGGGTTCTAAGAAATCAAATTCTAAGGTAATTAATTTTCTTCGATTTAATATGTTTCCTTCCTTATTGACAATATCAAGTTTTCTTAAGATGTTATATGTAAATACTTTTCTTAATCTTTCTCTTGGTTACCATATATCGATATAGTAATTTGCATGTTTGGTAATTTGTTCCTTTATACATGCTAAATATTAGTTACTTAGAGAACCATTATGTGTTTTGTATTTGAGTTATAATAAATTTTTTTTATCATTTTATTTTATAGGTTTATATTTGTGCCATGCCCACATACAAAGGAGACTCTATTGAAATTTTTAGAGGAGTGTTTGTATGAGTTTAGCCTAGAAACCAAGATTTCTTCTGTGGTTGTGGATAATTGTAAAACAAATGATGCAATAATGAACCTTCTACATAAGAAGCTTGATGCCAATTCTCTTATATTAAATGGAAAATTTTTGCATATGCGATGTAGCGCTCATATATTAAACTTGATTGTCAAGGATGGTTTGGATTTCAAGGGTGAAGGGTTAGAAAGAATTCGTAATTTTATTTTATATTAGGCATCAACTCCTAAAAGGATAGAGAAGTTTAAGGATGGAGCCAAGTTTTTGAAAGTTTCATCTTCAAAAAAGTTAATTCTTGATCGTAAGACAAAGTGAAATTCTACTTATTTGATGCTTGAGACAGCTTTGCCATACGAAGTTGTTTTCAAGAGGTTGGAACATTTACATAATCGACTTAAGTTTACTTTGCCTAGTGATGAAAATTAGAAGTTGGCAAACATTATTTGAGACAGATTGAGAGTATTTTACAAGGTAACAAAGCTTTTGTTCTGGTAGAAAATACCCCACTGCGAACTTGTTCTTTAGACATGTTTGTGAAATAAATTTGAAGTTATTTAAGTGGATGTCGTCCCATTGTGATATTGTTAGAATTATGGCACTAAATATGGTTGAAAAGTATGATGAATATTGGTTTCATGTGAATGGAATACTAGTTATTGCTTCTATTTTGAACCCAAGAAATAAGATAGATTGTGTTGAGTTCTATTTTAGTGACATTTATGGAAGTAAAGCAAATATTGAGATTGAGATTGTGTTGCTTTATAAACTATTATTAGAATATTAAGACAAACATGATATGGACATAAGGAACTCTACAACATGTACTAATTCAGTTGTTTCATCGCCTTTATGTGAGGCTACCCATTTTGGAAAACATCAAGCAGGTGTGGAGATATCGATAATTTTTCCATGTATAAGAAATCAAAGAAAAGAAGGGTAAACTTAAGATCTAAACTGGACCATTATTTGGAGGAAGATACAATGCCTGAAAATAACTATTTTGACATTTTGGCTTACTAGAAGTAAGAATTCAAGTATCCAACACTGAGGATGATTGCCCAAGATATTTTATCGATACCTGTTTCTACAGTTGCTTCAGAAAGTGCATTTAGCATGGGTGGTAGGGTTCTGAGTCCACATTGCTCAAGACTTCATGCTAGTACTGTTGAAGCAGAAGTGCTTGCAAAATTGGATGCTCGAAGATTATTTAGGTAATATATATTTCCTTATTAATACCTGCAACATTTGTATTTTAAACTTCTTACTTGTACAATTTTCATACTGAATCTTCCTTACAGATTCCGCTTTACAAAGTTCATATGCGATTGCTTCAATCTTTAACGATCCTGATGCAAGCGAAGAGGAACCGGATGAAATGATTGATTTGGTAATTTATTTTATTTCTCATCATTTATTCATTTTTACTTAAAATATTAAATTAACTTATAATTTGACTCTATTTGTTAACACATTTTATTTTCTTATAGGATGATAATAATGCAAATGATATGGAGATATGGAGATAGAGTTTTGAATGTTATGAAGTTCATGCAAAGACAATTTGAAGCTTTGGATGTTTCTATCTTTATTTCAGTTCTTGATTGTGAAAAATATATGTTGTCTTTAGCACTAGATATTATGATTTTTATTATTCCAATTTTATGGTTTTTAAATATATACAAATCAAAATCTTGACTTATTATTATTAAAATAATTTTGATTTGGAGCGTTCGTAAAAATTTGCTCTTTATATTTTCTATTTAGAAGTTATATTTTTATGTGCTATACATCCCGATGAATATCCAAAAACCCGAACAATCTAATAGATTTAATATATGAGTAGTAAATCGTAAAAACCGATAGATGTTAAATGGATAATGGATTGAGTCGTAAAAATTAATATGTATATGAATATGAGTAGAGTAATACCCGAACTGAACGCTATCCATTATCATCCCCAAAGATGCTTAAAGCTCTAAAACCATCAATTTGATAAAATCTTAAATCCACCGTAACCTTTACATGGGGTTTTATAATTCATATCCAATTTTAGTAAGTTAAAGCATGCATATATAGTTATAAGTCGCATAATTCCTCAGAATTACACCTAATCAATAAACACATATACTAGAAATCTTAATACATATGGACCACTTATTAATCGTAGAAAACATACCTTAATCCCCTCTTAATATAAATTCTAGCAGTTTCTCACTAAAAATGGCATATCTAGAGTTTAATCATCCTAACTCATTACTCGGTCAATTGAAGGTTTTTAAGTTACGAAACATTATGATCATTCAATAAAAAATTAAGGCACGTTCTATTGATTAATAGAGATATTTGGTTGATCGATAAAGTAGGTTCGATCATCTGGTAGTTTCAAGTTTTTAAAACAATACCACAATTTAGTCACCAATAAAGGGTTTGGTCAATCAATGTCCCCAATACACAAAACTGATGCAAAAATACATGTTTGTTCACCAATTCCCTTAAACATCGCAAAAATAATCCATAACACCAAGAAATTCCTAACTCTCACATTATATTAAAGTCCAAGCATTTAGAACAAGTCAATACACAATCTTGTAATATGAGAACATACAATTGACAAAAGTCATTGTTTCACATTTTTATAAAGCTATTATGCATGGAGTTTGCTAAATAAAAATAAATCTAAGTGATACCATAATTCAAGTTCAAAAAAATATTTATCCTCAAATAGCTATGTAAAAGATGTATTTACATAATTATAATCTTAAGGAAGATATCAAAATTATAGTTTTAAAAAGTAACCAAGTGCCTTAAGTTTTCTATTTAAACTTTCTTTTGAACCCCAAAATTAAGCAATTCGAAGAAACACACACTTATCTGTTGTGCAATAAGTATTTTTTATTTATCAAAGTATGTATAAAATGTTAATTCAATACTAATTATATTTAGTGATTAACAATTTCCAATCTTCCAAGATCCGAGTGAGCCAGTCCTTTTCCAAATTTGACCCATTCAATCTAACAAGAAGCTGAGAATTTTCTTTTCTGTTCAATGGATGGGAAATTATACATGTATTTATAATTCACGGAAAAATAAAAAGAAAAGAAAATGAAGGATTGAAATAGTCAATTCAATTGATTATTTAAGAAGAAAAGAGGATTGGTAATGCTTTTTTGGTGTTGGAGTCGATCATAATTGTGTTATGAAATCAAACGAGTTGGTGGGTGGACCCAGCTGAGTATCATATACAATTAACTTACATCATAGTTTAGTTTCTGATGTGTCAATTTCTTTTTCTTGCAAAGAAAAAAAAACAAAATTACCCGATCTTTAAAAGGAGGCTATCTCCCAAAAGGGGCACTAATAAAAGTGATAATCCCGACGCCCAAAGTAAAAGTAAAATCGGCGAGCCAATTGGTGCAAGTGTTGCTCTCTGTATTTATATATATATATATATATCATATATACACTTTGAAAACGATCATATTATAGAGGTGTATATTGAGGGATACTTATACAAGTAGATATAGGTTGATGGCCGATATTCAAGTATTACATATTGGCCATATTATTTATAACATTGACTAATCAGGGAGTGGCAGCGTTTTCGTTACCTACCGCTGAGAGAAAATATACAGATAAATAAAGATAAAGAGGGTTGCAATGCAGCCATCATAGACTTTGTCTTCACATCGTGACACTTTGATTTGACCCAAACCAAAATCCAAAACCTCTCTCTGTAAGCAAACATATGAAGATTTGAGGTTTAAGTGTTTAACACACACACACGTACAGAAAAGAGCCTCTTCACCTACCCCTCTACCAACCCCGTAAATTTGTTTCGTATCTCATTGACTCTCTCCTGGGTGCTATTTGGTCTGCCTACTGTACAAATTAAATGTTTATAAGATGCACTTTATTAGTCTGTCATTGTCACTTTTGTCTTGCACTTTATCCTTAGAATATTGTTCGTATGTGCCATTTGGCCAGTTTTAGTCACGCAGCGAGCCTAACCCATGCAGAGATTTTAAACTTCTTTCTAGAAAAAAATTATATAAATAAACAATTAAACAAGAAGAAGAAACCCTGTCCATAAGTGTCAAATTATTACAAGTTGATTGCTTTATCATTTTGTCAACTACCAGACGCTTTTGCCATGCCAATTTTTGCGCTTTGAAAAATTAAAGTATATATACAATTTCTTGAATAATGAATTTGTTAATTAATTTATAGAAAAAGGTTAAGAAGTCATTGTTTTAATCATTTTCGTGACTATCTTAATTAACATTGATTGTCTTTGCAAATCATAAATCGTTTGTCGTTGTGTAAAATTATATAATATGCATCATCGAGTGATGACTTCTTACCATCCACAAACGAGTGGCCAAGTGGAAGTAGTGAATAGAGAATTGAAGAAGATTTTGGAGAAGGTAGTGAGCACTTAAAGGAAAGATTAGGCTTTGAAGCTGGATGATACACTTTGGGTGTATAAGATAGCCTTCAAGACACCCATAGGAACTACTCCAGATAGACTTGTGTGTGGCAAAGCAAGGCTTGTCATTATTTCGTTTTTCTCTTCTACCATCTTTATTATGGATTTTCTGGTTGTTAGGGATGTTAATGGCATTATGAGTGGCTGAGTTATTTGTAGAAATTACTTTTGAACTACTTATTGAACTCCTACTTTGTTAATTTGAATAAATGATGCTTTTGATGAATGTTGGGCTTATACCTTACAATATATTGAGAAATTGAGTTAGGTAAATTGTGTAAGGCTGCACAGTGAGAATTGACGCTCTATAGACCTACATTTATCAAGTTAATTGATTAGTTAGAGAGAGATCTTGGCTAATTAGTTGATTGCCCATAGGATAACTTTATATCTAGTTGAATTGGTGGACTAATTCTGTAAATTGAGAGATTGCTTAATCATTTCCATTTAATTTGGCTGGGGACAATTATTTACACCTTGAGAGAGAGTAGTTAATATATTAGGACATCTTAAGTGAGGCACAATTCAATTAACAAGGTAGGAGGGAGACAAGATAAGAAAAAAGTGATCTCCAATTGTTAAATCTTGAATTCCAAATTTTTGCACTTTTACTTTATCATTTATTCATTGTTAGTTGTTTGATTTAGTTTAATTTTTCAGTTTATATTTATTAAAATTGGTTCACAACCAAAATAGCCAGAATTAAGTAGCATCTAATCACAATATCTGGGGGGTCAATATCTGTTCTTTACTACAAGTTACACCTTGTATACTTGCGGTTTTTAGCAGAAAACTAGTAAATTGATTTTGCAATCAAACAGGGAACTTACAAAAGAACATTATAGATGAGTTGATGCAAGATCCAAGTTAGGAGTGATTTGACAAAGTCATATCACCTTTTCTTCTTCAGTAGTGTTACTAAAAAAAATGATAACTCTTATCATTTGTACGTGGATTATAGAGAATTAAATAAGACTACCATTAGGGAAACATTTCCTATACCAATTATCAAAGAGCTTTTAGATGAACAATATGAAGAGACCCAGTTCTCTAAGTTAGATTTTAGATCTAGTTACCACCAGATTCACATGCACTCTTCTAATGTTTATAAGACGACCATTAGGAATCATGAGAGCTATTATAAGTTCTTGATGATGCCCTTAGGGCTCACTAATGCTACCTTCACCTTCTAAGGTTTAATAAATGAGCTATTAAAGCAGCATCTAAAGCAATTTGGATTGGTTTTCTTTTTCATGATATATTCATATATAATAGAATTTTTGAAACCATATGGTTGTTCAATGATATTAGTGGCGACTGATAGGTACATAAAATACACTCATTTCTTAACTTTTTTTTTACAAAGGAAAAAAACCAAAAGCCCAAAAAATACAAGGTAACTAGCGCATAGTTCTGTGATACAATGTTCCTTGCTTGTCTCGGTGAATGAGCTTCATTACTATCATCGGAGGCTCTTGGAGAATATGCAGTCCTGGACTGACAAGGGTTGCGATTGAGGCTAGATTGTGTACACACTGGTTCTCTTCACAATGTATGTGCTGAAATTGCACCTCCCAATCTCGTTGGATTAATCCACGAGTACCTGTCACAAAAAAATTCTCATCAGATAAAGCTATATTGGATGAGGACAGGATGTTTATAACTTATAAGGAATCCACTTCTACGATGACTCGTCTATAACCCAGTGTCCAAACCAAAGTGAGTTCCGATTGGACTCCCCAGAGTTCTGCAGTTAGCGGCGAGCTTCTTCCAATGTACTGAATAAACCCACTACACCACTGACCATGCCAGTCTCTAAATATCCCCCCAGTAGTCGCAATATTAGCACCTTGTTTGACCGCTCCATCTGTGTTTAACTTGACCCAGTCTTCTGGTGGTTTTGTCCACCCTGCTAAACTACCTATGGGTAATCCCTGTGTTGGAAACACACAACTTTCCACTGCCTTTGCCCGTTCTATCTATTATACGTACTCCATAACTGCTATGTTGCTACGTACTCATTTCTTAACCCTGTGTTGGAAACACACAACTTTCCACTGCCTTTGCCCGTTCTATCCATTCTACGTACTCCATAACTGCTATGTTGTTACGTACTCATTTCTTAACTTTTTTTTTGGTTGATTCCGAGGGAAATGCCCTAGATTACAAACTGACTAGCGAAAATAAGTGACACCAACAAGATCATGGAAGAGCCAAGAGGCGATACAATCAGGTGGTTCCGATAGATAATGCACTCCCGGATCGAAAGTGTAGGCATGGTGAGAGAGGCTATCGGCCACGAAGTTTCCTTCCCGATGAATGTGCGATAGATGGGCGGAATCAAAAGCATTAAGAAGCTGTCTAATCTGACGGACGAGGCTTAAACAGCTTGCACTAGGTGTAGCAACATCATTAATCATATCAACCGCAATAGCATTGTCAGACTCAATCAGAATATTACGAGCATTAATAGAGAGCGCGTATTCAAGACCATGAAAAATACTCCAAATCTCCGCTCGCAGAATAGGACATCGACCAAGATTGGATACAAATCCACCAACCCAACGTCCACTCGAGTTTCAAATGAGGTCCCCTCCAAATGCTGAACTCAGAGCACCCGTAGTTGCTAATGCTTTTCTCTTTAATATGTTTAAACTACATAGTACGCTAGAGCCCATCTAGGTGATATGGATCCACTATTCTTGGGTCCATTTTGACATAAATTCTACAAATTATAAGGAGTATGTTTACAATTTTCCTCCGATTATTACCCTTAAATAAATAGATAAATAGAGATTCTCAATAGATCTTTAGAAACTTACTTGAAGTGTATAATAGGAGACAACCTTCATAACTGGTTTCAATGGCTTCCTCTAGCCGAACGTTGGTATTATACCACCCATCATTCAGCAATTAACACCGCTCTATGTTGGAGTTCTATATAAGTATCCCCCGCCTATCCATGTTCTTTGTTTTGTAAGGATTCTAAGTTGATGGTAGTGGACAATCTCTTATAAGATTGTGAAGCAACAATTTAGCTGGTAAAATTCCATCTACAAAGAGCACAAGAAATGATGAGACAGTAGGCGGATAAGAGAACAATTGATAAAGTTTTTGACATTACTGAAATATTATATTATCAAGCTCCAACCATATAGACACGGGACATTAGTTTAAAGGTTTAACAAAAAGCTATCACCTAAATTCTATAGACCTTTTAAGATAATTGAGAAGGTTGGGTCAATTGCCTATAAATTAGGATTTTTTTCACGTATCTTAGTTAAAACATCACCCCATTTTCGCCATTAAAGTTTCTCCTATATTTTTGCCAGAGCTTGGTGCTGAAGAGAGAGCACTTATAGCATCCTATAAAGAAGAATGATCGAGAGGCATAACAAACACACAACCTAACTGCGAATAAAGTGATCAAGAAAGAGCGCATCACTTGAGAATTCCTATTCGATTTACAAAAGTGCTATCCTCTTCAGAACCTTATAAGGTTCCCTAAAGATAAAATGGAAGAACAAAAAAAAAAGAATACAATGTCTTCTTTGTCTTACTTGGAAAACATTTTTGTATTATTTAATAAATAAGAACACGTATAGAATTTTTGCATAATTGTAAATGTTAAAAAATTGGTGGATCTGATTTGTTGCAAATAGAAGCTTTAAGATGGGGTCTTTTCATTGAATGCATTAAAAGATACGATAGACACTAACTTGAATTGCTGAAATGATTGTATGTGGTTCTGAAGGCATTAAGTGTCATATATGTAAGGTCTTCATCAGTTAGAAATCTTGCTAATTCATCATTAATAGTGTGTAGGAATTCTGTGGTGAGCAAAAATCCTTTAACAAGAAATAAGAGTTGATGTTTACGGCCATTTATGGTTCTTGTTGTAGTTTTTTAGTTTTAATTTTAGTTTTCTATTTTTCTTTTAAATAAAAACAAAATTTTGTTTAATTGTTAATATTAACATAGTTATATTTTTATTACATGTGATAATTACATATTAAATAAAACTTAAAGATAAATTATTTTTAATTAATTATTTAATCTATTATGTAATATTTATTAATAATTTATCAATCAAAATTATCTTATTTTATTAAAATAATTGTATTTAAAAAATAATATTTATATGAAATATATTTTAATTTTCAAATTAAATTTTACTCAAAATTTATATATTTTGAAGATATTTTAAATTGATTTATATTTATAATTAATTATTTAATTTGATTATAAAATTAAATTATTTATAATTTCATTAATAGTTAATTTTAATTAATAAAATATATAATTTATACTAAATTAAATTATTCTTATTTCTTATTAATAATTAATACATTAAATAATTAAATTAATATATATTTAGTTGACAATAAATAAGAAATAGAAAATGAAATTTATTTTTTATACCAAAACTAAAAACTAAAATAAATATATTTTTTACTAAAATTAAAAATAAAACCAAAAATGTAAATAGAAACAAACAAGTACTTGATTCGGTCACGAGAGGATTTTCCATAAGTTTTGCTAATATCATCCAAGCTTTAGGTAACTGTGAGTTAATCCAACGGAAATGGGAGGTGCGATTCCAGTACGTACATCGGGAAGGGAATCAATATGTAGACAATCTAGCCTCAATCGTAGTGATCGCCAATCTAGGACTCCATATCCTCCAGGAGCCCCCGATAGCAGTTA
This sequence comes from Erythroxylum mucronatum, assembly GCA_027563825.1. Lineage (NCBI taxonomy): Eukaryota > Viridiplantae > Streptophyta > Magnoliopsida > Malpighiales > Erythroxylaceae > Erythroxylum > Erythroxylum mucronatum. Next base: position 25,115,319 of record JAOSBP010000003.1, read on the forward strand.
GAGAGCTCCTTCGCCGACATAAACAGGAAGTGATGTATCGCAGATCCATGCGCCAGTTAGCTTTTTTTTTACTTTGTTTTTCTTCCCTTGTAACCAAAAAATATATATACATATATACACGCATCCAAACTTCCCAATAAGTTTTTGCAGTGGCTATGAAAGGAATGACTCGAGGAGAAATGGAGTACATGACGACACTAAATCATATCGTCTTCAGGTTATATGTTTGGGATTTATTTCTCCATTTAATATGAGTTAGGAATTAAGAAAAGAACCAAGTCTGGATTGTTTCGTTCAAATCAGATTGATCTCAACTTCTCATTTTACCCAAGAAAATTGTTCTCATCAAATTAGAGAATCATTTTACTTGTTCATTTTTGAAAGAAATGTTTTGATATCGAGTGCAGTAGAGATCATAAATGAATTGGAAAAGAACACAGATCCCATGAGTTGGGAAGCGGGAGGGTTTTTCGGATAACGAGTTTCAGTAATTTACTGCTAATATTTAGTAATGCGAGCTAATTAAATGCGTAGAAGCAATTCATACAAGTTTATAACAAAGGATAAGAATAGTGTACTTAAATTTGAATCACATAAAATAACATTATTATGGCCGAAATAGTAAAGATTGAAGAAGAAGAGCAAGAAGAAGGTAGCAGCAGCCGTCCAGTGCCAGTGGGGGACAAGTTTGTCCCAAAGGACGGGGCAGACTTGAAGAGGGCTGAGAAGAGCGAGGATTGTTTCATGCTTGATTTCGACCCTCATTCAATTTCTGTTCCTCTCATCGGACCCAATCTGTCTGTCTCTGATTACTCTGACCTTTCAATCATTGACGAGAAAGGGCAGGTCAGGTGCATACTAATTGTCGTCTTCTTTGTTTTTCTCTGATCTACTTTTACTTCTGATTGAGGCATGGAATGGTAGGTGGCTTGTAGAGATTTTCCACATTCAAGGCATCACTGTGTCAAATTCCCATTTGATTCTACACCTCATGAGAACTGCTGTGAACTGGTGAATGAGTATAAATTTGAATGTTGTAATCGATACTTCTTATATAAAGCTAACTGGAGAGGTTTCAATAATATGATACGTATTTCCAGTGCTACTGCTACGTCTGCGATTCAGCGGCTCCATGCAAGTTCTGGACTGCCAATTACCATTGCGATGCTTCAGAGTATATTGGCGACTGGACTTCTCAAAGGGAGTTGCAGAGAAAATCCAGGAAAAGAGTGTAGATGACGTTAATGTACCCCCAATTCACGCAATTGCATGTGATGATTTTTCTTTGAGACGAGCCAGACTCAACTTTAAGGGGAGGCCAGGGGCAACATCTAAATATAAAAAAGAGCCACTTATATTTGTAATTTTAAAAATTTTAATTATATAAATAAATTTTTTTAAAAAAATATTTAAATGAGGGCCTATAACATGGGTCCGTCCTGTTTGAGACCCTGCCTTGTTTTGATTGGATATGAACTTCTATTTGTACCAAAGATTAAAGAATTAAGGAAAAACCAAGATCTTGGGAAAGATAACAAAAATGCACAGAAATGGAAAAGAAAATTAAGAAAGGAAATCTCATTAGGATATAAACCCATTTCTTTGACTAACTTTATAAATTATATATTTTTATTGAAATTAAATTACTTAAAAAAATTTGTTTGATATAAAGTTTTAAATTCAATTACTTTTGTTTATGACAAATTTATCATATAACTAAATATTTCCAAAACATTATATTGTCTCAATAAACCTAATAAAGTAATGAAAAACCTTATTGATATATTATATTCATTTTAAATATATAATTTGAATATTAAAATTACTTAAATTGTGTGATTACTCGAACCACCTCGAATTTAAATAAGATAAAATTATACAGAAAATATGAACTCTCAGACTTATTATAAATGTCTGTAACGAACAAATGGACATTGGGCTTTTACTCGGAGGGGTTGGGTCGTTAATCTCAAAGCAAAGACAAGACAGAGACACAAACCCAATGTGCGAGTGTATGTCACATTGTCACATACACTAAAAGGGCAAATACCTATCCTCTATCCTTGTTTTTGCATTCCCCAACACAATATGTCTCCAGGTCCCGTCGTTGAAGCTACGCACGAGGAGCCCAAACTCAAACCTCAGGTCATTGTTCTTCCATCTATCTCTTTTTGTTTTTCCCTTCTTATTCCTCAGATTTTGATTTTCTATTAATTAACAGGACGAAGACGAGGAAGCTGTTCTGGTGGAAGATGTGAAGGAAGATAACAGAGATGAAGATGATGACGACGACGACGACGACGACGACGACGAAGAAGATAATGAAAAGGAAGATGCATCTCCAGGTTTCCCTTTTACGTTTTGTTTTGAGATAATCAAATTTTTTATTCTGATCACAAAGCCAGGATGAAATCAAAACAGTTACCGATTAGTTGTACCTGAGTTTTGTTCTGTTTGGGCATCTTTTTTATCTTTATGGATTGGATTGTTACAGTAGAATCTGTTTAAGTACTTCTTTCTGACACAGTTCAAAGTCCTGGACTTGGACTCTAAATGCAACAATGTATCTATCAGGTTCTTTTTTATCAGGTGTCCATGAGTCCATCCGTCGTTACACGTCATTATCCTTATGATACTTTCCCAGCTTGGTAAAAAGCGCTTCGCTTGTAGTTTTGAAAAGTCATTTACTTCAAATGGAATACAGGTGCAAATGGGAGCTCAAAGCAGAGCAGGAGTGAAAAGAAGAGTCGCAAGGCAATGCTGAAGCTTGGCATGAAACCTGTTAGTGGTGTTAGCCGGGTCACCATCAAAAGAACTAAAAATGTTAGCTTTTGGTCTGATTTGTGTTCACTTTCATTTGCCTTTGTGAGTAGTCGCAATTAACCAGTACCTTACTGCTCTTCTAGATTCTGTTTTTCATCTCAAAACCTGATGTGTTCAAGAGCCCCAATTCTGAGACCTATGTCATTTTTGGAGAGGCTAAGATTGAGGATTTGAGCTCCCAGCTGCAAACGCAAGCTGCCCAGCAGTTTAGGATGCCAGACATGTCATCTGTGATGCCAAAAGCTGACATGTCCGCTGCAGCTGCTGCCGCACAGGTTGATGAAGAGGAGGAAGAAGTAGATGAAACTGGGGTGGAGCCTCGTGACATTGATCTGGTAATGACACAGGCAGGGGTGTCGAGGAACAAAGCCGTCAAGGCTCTTAAGACCCACAGTGGGGACATCGTTAGCGCCATCATGGAGCTTACCACTTAGCTGGTCTCCATAGTCACTCTGCAAAATTTCTTTCCGCCGATGAGTCCTTGCAGTACTTAAAATTCTTTTATTTGGGCTTTTAAAATTGAATCATTGCTAATAAGAAGGCCATAGAATTCTATTATTTGAGGCCTTCTTTAAAATAGAAAATCATCACTATTTTCCTTCTATAATAAGGCCATATAAATCTTTTACGAAAGGCCCGTGATTTTAAAATCGGACCGAACTAGTTAGTTGGACTAGATTAAGTTTGAATTGGCTTGGTTTTTATGTTCAACTTTTGTTTTTAACTGTTATAAATGAAAATTGGCAGGTTGGTTTTTCTTTGAATCGTGAAGAACCGTAAATATGTGTTCTTTACTTTGGCGATGGGTCACTAACAGGTACATCAACCGATGATATGAATATCGTACCAAACTTGGCACCGAATTTGGTTCTAGTATGATACGATACCGAGTACCGTTTATATGATTTTTTTAGATTATATTATACAGTTTTTTTACTTTATTTCAATCATATCTTAAGAAATCATAATAATATGAATTTGATATAACAAATACTTCTTTATTTTTATTAATATTATTTTCACATATTTATAAATTAAAATGAATTTAATTTAAAATATTATCTTTGCATATTTCAAAAGTTATTATAATATTTTACATATATATATATATTAAAAATATATTATCAATATAAAATATATAAATTTTAAAATATTAAATATGATTATATTAAACTAGTATATTTAGTTATATAATCTATAATTACTTTGTATAAGTTTAATAGCATAAAAATTTTATTTAATACATTATTATTTGTATTTTTATTGTTTATTAAATAAATTATAGCCAATTTTATTATATTCTTTTTATTTAAAAGTAATTATTATTTTAGATAGGAAAAATTTTAAGTTTTTTCAATTTAGTCCTAAAATTTTTCTAAATTTATAATTCTGGCCAATATTTGACTAGTATTTTGGTCCAATTGAAAGAGTCAGTACCTACTGGTACAAAAATTCGGTGTAAAATTTTCTTATTCGATACCAATTTTTTGCCAATATAGAACAATATTCTACACAATGATAACAACGGGCAGTCTTCCTCTTGAAGCTTGAGCAAGATTCTTCTAACTGGTCACTTCTGGATTTGCTTCATGAAGTGGGTGGAAAATCAATGATCCTCTACAAGTCCAGTAAACAAGCATTAATAGAGAATTGGAGAATCATGAAAACAAACAGGAAACAAGCATTATTTGACTAGTATTTGAGAAATAATTACAAAGAAATTACATACTGCAATTCACTCATCATAGTAAGTTGGAATCTTCCCTAACATGCATAATCCCAAATGAAGATCAAGGATATAAGAAGGAGGAACTTTCACAACATACAAAGAGAAATTGCAACCCGATTGTAATACCCGAATGCCCCCTAAGAGGATATACAGATGTCACACAAAGCATATCTAAATCATACCAAAGCATTCCAAAACTTCCTTAAAAGAAACTCAGGCAAACATACAATACATTTCATTATAGGTTGAGTTAATAAACATAATACATCATACACATTGTACTTTTCAAAATACAATCCTTAACTTCTAAATCCATCATCAATTAAGATTATTACAAACCATATATACAAAAATACAAAATGTCTTATCATATTGAGTACAACTCAATAACAAACTGAATATTTTCCAAAACAAAACACATCCTTCTTTGGCCATTGCAGTTGTCTTTATTCTAGTCTTAAATCATCTTATCAGAACCAACACGGAGGCAAAACTACCGTGTTAAGCATAAAGCTTAGTAGGGAATAACTAAACAAGATATAAAATGGAGACCGTTTCTAACAGTCGTCTAGCATTCACATGTACTGAATTAGATTGTATCATAAGCAATCTTTAATTATTCAAATTAAAGAGTAATCAGACCATTAAAAGCATAAGAACATAATGTAATTCATTATAACAGAATATTCTTGAATCAGAGCAAATCATATAAGTATCAAAACAGAATATTGTTACTTTAGAACAGAACTTAAAAGTCTCATAACAAGATATAATTGTGTCATAATAGAATATAACCTGTATCAGATCAAAGCATAACTTGTATTAGATCAAAACTTAGCTTGTTTCAGAACTGAACATATATCAGAACACAAAACAGATTAGCCTGCTAGCCCTTTATATAGAAGTGGGTAACGGGAACATAATAGGGGATACCAATGATTGGTATTAACAGAAACAGAAGAGACTTAAGTCTCTGAATCAGAAGACACTATAGTGTCTAAGAACAAGGAACACCATAGTGTCAAGTACAGAAGGCATCGAAGTGTCTAAGAACAGGAGCAGCTGCAGACCTTTTTAGGTATATCTATTTACCCACGACTAGGACTTAGCAGTTTTAAAACAAACCATTTCAGATTTCAGAATCACATGTAAAAGATGTAGTGCATAACATATGACTTTATTCCATCCTGCTCAAATTGAACATGTTCATTCACATTTGATCAAACTTAACATGCTTTATAAACATAAACATTTACGATAATGCACCAATGAATACATTAAGTAATTACACTTTACATGTATTCACACAAGTTCCCCATTTACTAATATTCATAACTAACACAATGCTTATATCCTTTATATCACATTTGTTTCCATAAGAACACACTTATCCTTTGAATAAATCATATATTCCAACATTAGATACTTTGATATCAAATAACATCTTCCTTAAGTTATTACCTCAATTAACAAATAGGTAAATCTACTTGACTTAGGTTACATAAAAGCCCTTCTTTAGCTAATCGACTAATTCGATTTTGACCAATATAACATAGTCTAGCATGCCACAAAATTGCATCATTGTTAGAATTACTAGATGTAAATAATGAATAACTAATAATATTATTTTCCTTTAACACATCTAGTACAATAAAACCATCCAATAAAAAACCATGACCATAATTAATAGATCCAAGATACAAATCCATTCCACCACTGTGGAAATTTACATTAAAACCAAGTTTAACTAACATCAACACAGATAAAAGATTCCTACGAATCTGTGGAGCAAATAATACTTCATGTAGGATGAGAGGTCGTCCTCCACGCATGTCCAATTTACATGTGCCAATTCCTTGTACAGCAACTTTGGAATTGTCACCTACATAAAGCCATCGACTACCATGTGGGAGTTTACGAAACTCAACGAAGGCATCTCTGTCCTTCGCTAAATGGTTGGTTGCTTCTGAGTCTGCAATCTATAAAGAATGTGATTCAGTTAGAAAAACTGAACAAGAAACATTCACAGAACAAATGTTTGTACTATAAAGCTATACCTTCTTAGACTCGGTACAATCTCGAATAAAGTGGCCCTTATTACCACAATTATAGCATTTCACATGTTTCATGTTCTTCTTTTTGAAAGGATATTTTCCCTTTCCACGTTGGTTCCATTTTGTCTTTTTGGATTCCTAAGGAGAGTAGTTGAATTTCTTATTCTTCTTCCACTTATATCCACCATGATGCTTGCATTTCTTGTTCATAGCTTCATGTGAGCTAGAACTAACTGCGTATGCCTCAGAAGACATCTTTGAGGCTTTAAGATGCTCCTCCTCTAAGATGAGATGCCTCATGGCATCTTCCATTATCTTGATGTTCTCATTATGAGTTAGGTGCATCCTCATATGCTCCCAACTCTGAGGCAGTGAACGAATCATAACTTGCACTTGTTGTTCATCAGAAAGCTCATGACCAACATCACATAACTCACTTACCATGTTGGACATTTTCCTCATATGCTTTTGCATTGTATCATCTGGGCGCTTCTTATAAGTATAAAACGTAATAGTAAGTGACCTCATTTTGGTCACTAAAGCACCTCTAAAACGAGTAGCCAGTGCAAGTCATATGTCCTTTGCAGTTTCAAATTTATGGAACTCACACATGATATCATTATCCATGCTACTTAGCAACGTGATGCGAGCTAAAAAGTTCTTCTTTTTCCATAATTCATATGCATCACGGTCCCTCCTATGTTGGGCTATAGTGCCCTCCTCAAGAACATCCATGGATAGGTTTAATGGTTCAAGAGCCTCTTGCTCCTCCAGTACATATTGGATTTTCATACTCCAGATTTTATAATTGTCACCACTAAGTTTCTCCCCTATTGAGTTCATCAACAATAATCTTCGAAGCAGTAGCCATTTTGAAACATTAAATTTCTATAATAAGAAAGAAATATTTATGTACGTTAATGTCACAATAATTGTTTATAGAGTAAATAATTTGATCACATTTGCTTATGAAATCAAAAGTCCACAAATGTGTTCAATCATCATTCATACAACAATCGAATCCTAATTACTGTACTCT
>JAOSBP010000003.1:25135391-25145547 GCA_027563825.1 Erythroxylum mucronatum
TGGGTTGAGTCATAAAAAATGGATATGGATATGGGTTGAGTAAAACCCGAACCGAACCCTACCCATTGCCATCCCTAATTGCGATCTAACATATGCAGTTTAACATAAAGTTGGAAAAATCGAGACCTACAAACGAAGATGATACATATTAGATCATATAGGTATCATTTTAGTTTGTCACTCCATTTTTTCATTCATGTTAAGTAAAGTATTAGATATTCGTAATTATAGTAGACCTCTGTCACACATGACATATGTGTTTGATATTTTTAGGTATGGAAAGCCTTGCAGGATGGAATGTTGAAATTTCATTATCTTTGGATCAAATGTTTTTTAACTTTTAAATTTGATAATAATATAATGATGTGACTTAACCGAGTTTTTAAACTAATTTCAAACTTGAAACAAAAATGTAATTAAGTATTGTCCAAGAGGGAGAGTGTTGGAATTTTTAGACTTTTTCATAAAATTGAACAATATTTAATTGCATTTTTTAATTTTTCAATAACTTACTGGTTAAGTTTCGTAATTAGATCATGATAAAGTAATAATGTGCCTAATAAATGATCTAAATCAATAGGTTGAAGTCTAAAAGGAAAATGGATCTCGATTAGTGAGGATCTGACCCATATCAGACCTATAATGTGGAAGCCTAATATAGAAGCTATATATAAAGGTTAAGATCTCCTACAGTTGCCCATATCATTCGTAAGCATATGAATTCTCTGATTTGATAGAAGCACTTATGTTTTGAGAAAACTGTAGAAAGATGTTAACCACGTGTTGGTAAACGATGCAACAGAGATCTCATAGAGCAGAAGGTGCTTAGACAGTAGCAAAGCCTTTCTCCTTCAGACTTTCCCTTGTTTCCTTGAGGCTCGCTTTGAAAGGGATGAAGTCAATGCCCAGGCTCTTAGCTTTTTCCTTGGACACTTGATAAGTTAATACGTATAGCTTATCATTAGCATACCTGCATGTCAAGATTGTTTTCCAAGGGAGTAGATTAATATTTTTTTGAAGACATATGTATAGGCACGACCAATGCTGGAGACAAACCAGATACAACCTACTTCTTTGGGAGTTAGAGATCAAGATAAAGCTTATGCAATATATTCACAATTTCTGAGTAGTGTGTAACTTTCTCAACCAGACAATATCTTCCATTAGCTAATGGAATCTCAAATGCTTTAATGTGTGCGTTTGCAACATCTTTCACGTTGACCCTTCCAAATGTTGTGTTTGGAAAATTAGTTGCTCCTGCACTTAGTAAAGTCATGAGAAGATGAATACATGTTTCTTATATGCAAGATTCTAATAATTTTTGGGATAAGCAAGCACCATTTAATAAGCATAAAATTGCAACAACTTTTGTATTAAGCGTTGGTTGCAAGAGAGGACCAATCACCATTGTAAGATTTATTGTAACCAGGTCCAGACCTGTTAGGACTGATATGGGTGAGGATAATTTAGGAAAGGGGGCAATAACAAAAAAGGGAATAAGCCTAGTATATGAAGAGTATACTCGAGGAGAAAGAAAGACAATGTAGAGGGGAGTTAGTTAGTTAGTGGTTGAGTTAGCAAAACAGAATGTTTTTGAACTAGGTGGTCTTGAGGTTGAGAGGTTGGTGAGGAGAGAAAGTTATTGTAGGCAGAAAGAGGATTGTTCTTTCTGAGGAGCATTCAGCTATGGGGGTATTTCTTAGAATCACCACTGTAATAGCAATACAGTACTCTTTCATTCAATAATATAGACTTACTTTAGTGCTAAAAAAAACTAGAGTTCTATCATTGGTCCGACCTGTCGGATACTAGGAAGGGAGGATCTGTTCTACATTTATGCCACAAAGATGTCCGATAGAGTAGACTTGTTGGAATCTAGTATGGCTAGTTTGGAGGCTGGGGTTGAAGATATTCAATCATCTATAAGAATGACCATAGGGGAAATGCAGCGAGCATTGCTGCTAGAAATAAGTAAGATATGGGTAAGAGACCAGTGGAAAGACAGGGGAGTGATACCTTAGGGAAGGGGCAAATTACGGCTAGTGAAAGTATTAATCAGCATCCTCAACAGCCCATGCAGCCAGAGCAGTCCACTGCTGATATGGAGGAATATAAAATGTCTGTATATAAGGTTGATTATCGGAGGAATATAGAATGTCTGTATATAAGGTTGAACTACCCATGTTTGATGGGTCTGATCTTGTGGGGTGGATCACTAAAGCAGAAGTATACTTTAAGGTTCATAATACCTTAGAGGAGGTAAAAACCAAACTTGCTCTTTTAAGTATGGAGGGATAAACCATTCATTAGTTTAACCTTCTAAGAAAGACGGAGGTAGAATTGAATTGGGAGATGTTTAAGAAAGTTTTAATAGACTGATATGGAGGGAGGAGGTTTGAGAATCCATTCAAAGAACTTTCTGACCTGCGACAAACTAATACAGTTGAAGAGTACATCAAGGCTTTTGAATTCATATCGTCCTAAGTGGGTCATCCATCGGAGGAACAATTTATGGGATATTTCATGAGTGGGTTGAGATCGGATATTAGAAGAAGGGTGCATATGTTCAGTCCGGTGAATAGGTATCAATTGATGAAAATAGAAAGGGCTGTGGAAGAAGAGGTGTGCGGTGAGCAAAGAGGTAGCGAGACCTTACACCAGTGTTTGGAGAGACAACTAAGGTTACTTACTGGTTTTGGATGACAATGAAACGTTAAACGAAGAGGGAGAAATAATAGCCATTGAGGTGGATGATGAAGAGAAAGGATAGGTAGCATCAAAATGCAGAACCATGCGGGTGTTTAGGATGAATAAAGCACTGGTATCTGAACCAAAAAACATGAGGTTGGAAGGAAAAATACACGGGGTTCCCATTGTGGTATTGGTGGATAGTAGAGCAAGCCATAATTTTATTTCCCCTGAATTAGCTACTGGTCTTGTGTTAACTAAAGAGCTGACAAAGACTTTGGGAATTAGACTGGGCAATGGCCATAATGTAATGACTAAAGGAAGATATATAGGGGTTCCTATTCGGCTGAGGGAGCTGGACTTGAAGATAGATGCTTACATACTAGATTTGGGAGGAATCAATGTCATTTTGGGGTTTGCTTGGTTGCAGACTTTGGGGAAGGTCATCGTGGATTGGAAGGAGATGACCATGCAATTTCAATATGTTGGTCAAGCTATGGAGTTGTATGGAAAGGCAGAAACAAGGGTAATGCAGAGAAAGGGAATCATATATTACGAAGGTCCAGTACCTTTGCAAAGCCTACTAGCAAGTTTACACAATGCTTTTCGATCAGTTGGAGTAGTCATAAAAAAAGGGGAGCATTAGACACAACTTGACGGTAAAGAACAGCAGGAGTTGAATCTGGTGCTGAACAAATTCCCAGAGGTATTCTAAGAGATTCAAGGACAACCCCCGAAAGGAATCATTCTCATTTTATTATTTTACAATAAGGACAATGTTCGATTAGTGTGAGACCCTATAGATACCCACACCATCATAAAGATGAGATTGAGAAATAGGTTCAGCAAATGTTACAATTAGGCATCATATGACCTAGCTCAAGTGCTTATTCTAGTCCTATAATTTTGGTCAAGATGAAAGATGCTTCATGGCGAATGTGTGTGGATTATAGGGCCTTAAATAAGGCCACAATACCAGACAAATATCCTATTCCAGTGGTGGATGAGCTTTTAGATGAGTTACATAGTGCTTATTTCTTCTTTAGGTTATATCTCAAATCTAAGTATCACCAAATCAGGGTCAAGAATGAAGATGTTGAAGTAAATCACACGTTAGTATAGACTTTAAGTTCAATATACAAAATGCACAAGGGGGGTTGAATTATGTATCCTCTTTTTATGAAAACAATTCCCTTTTCAATTTCTTTGAAAACTTGCCTTTTCAAACTATTAAGTAAGAATATCACAATGTATTGCAATTAACTTCTAAGTACTTGTATAAAACAATAGAAATTAAAAGTCGAGAGTTAGAGAGTAAAAGTCGACACAACAGTTTTATTTTGGTTCAACCCAAACCTTGGGCTACGTCTAGTCCTTATAATCCTTTCTGAGATTTCACTATTCTTCTCAAAAATACAATTATTCTTTTCACCGAGTCTCTTCAGGTCTCTTACAGCAAGTATTGTTTTTCTCATTTAGCCTCTTCAGGCTTTCAGCTTTTCTTTTTCTCTTTACAGAAAGATATGGCGAGCTTTGTTACAGACAATAATAGCTCTAGAGCTTAGCAAAATGAATATAGTGTTTCTCAAAATCACTAATTTTTAGAATCTCTAACTTTTTCAGTCTTTGACTCTAACTCGTATTTATAGCCTTTGTCTTCAACTGCTTCTTGATAATCGCTTCTTTCTTCTTGTTTCTTGAACTTTGAAGAAACATTTATTCAGTTGAGTTCTGTAACTAACTCAAATTGATTAACCAATCGACATAGTATCGGGTCTTCGTCTTAGTTTTGCTTCCATCTCACTTTCTCTTCTGCTTCGTCTTACTTTCATTCGTCTTAGTTTTGCTTCTGCTTCGTCTTACTTTCTTTTGTCTCAGTTTCTGCTTCGTCTTACTTTCTTTCGTCTCATTTTCGCTTCCGCTTTGTCTTACTTTCTTTCGTCTCATTTTCGCTTCTGCTTCATCTTATTTTCTTTCGTCTTAGTTTCTACTTTGTCTTTGTCTTACTTTCTTTCATCTTAGTTTCTGCTTTGGCTTCGTCTTACTTTATTTCATCTTAGTTTCTGCTTTGACTTCGTCTTACTTTGCTTCCACTTCGTCTTAGCATCGCTTTCACTTCATCTTAGTTTTCTTCCGCTTCGTCTCAGTTTGCTTCCACTTCGTCTTACCTTCTAATATTATTATTATTTGATTTTCATCAAAATTATTAATCGTTAAGTCATTTTGACTTAACAACCTCCCCCTTTTTGATGATAACAAATAATCATAGTTTTAGAAAGATAGTCGCGTATTATTTATACGAAGATATACAGTTTAAAAAAATTGTAGACTTTACTATCTTCTATACACTTCTCTTCTTCTTCCTCTTCTATTATTCTCTTCTTCTTTTCTTCTTCTCTTCTTCTCTTTCTCATTTTCTCCTTTCTCCCCCTATTTGTTATTGATCAAAAATCATGACTGATGATGCTTCATAATTTCAAAGAACATTTCCTTCATTTCAATGCAGAGTGACTTGAGGTCTTGTCATATATGAGCTACTTCCTCATGCAAGTCACTCATTGAAACACGCAGATCATCAACCTTGTCACGAATTTCTCCAATTTTTTTGACTAAGGCATCATCACTTTTCTGCTGTACTTCTTCAAAACCAATAGTAGTACTATATGCTTATGAAGGTATGACATCCTGTTCAATGATCAGGAGGTTTGAAAGATAAATTTCTTTCGGGGAGTTCAAGGTCAACAGGTCTTGGTAGTCTTGGAACTTGTTTTCCATATAGGTATAGTACATCTCTAATTGAAGATATAGAACTCAAGGGTCTAATGTGCATAATTAGGTACACAAGAGTCTCTATATTGTAACTAATATCTCCAACTCTGATGGTTTTGTAATGCCCTTCTGTTATTCTCCCAACTACCTGAGAAGTTTCCTCAGTGGTGACACGACCACAATGACTTCCTGATGCCTTTGAGATATAGTGGGAAACATAAGTTCCTTTGTGATGGGCTATATAACACGCCTCACCTATGTTTCTCACTTCAGCTTCAATCTGATCTTCTGTCAGATCACTCGTCATCCCATCTGGATACATTTTCTTCTTCCCCTTTTCTTCATTGCGAACAATGTAAGGTTTTAGCTGAATGTCAAGGACAATCTTTATCACAGTTTTTTTTGTAAGTGGGAAAATAGTGTACTTCTATTTGGTCATCTGTGTTGGGTATAGTTCTGACCTCTCATCCTGCATAACACCATACAACCTTTTCTCTCCATCATTCAACAGATGTATTGTACGACTATTTACCAAGATTGGTTCAAATTGTACCTTGACTAACCTTTTCAGGGGTTCTCTTATGATTATAGAACTGCTACTCCTGACAGATTCATCTTCTTCAATGATCTTCATTTTTAAATCATCTTTTCTCATTGGTTGAGAAGGATTAACCTGTGCTAGACTGTGTTCAACTGACATTTTTCTTTTGAACAACTGTTGGAGTGCTCTTTTTCTAACTAATTTTCTACTTTTTACTCTCTTCAATCAACCTAGGAGGTTATTGTTGAAGTTGAGGTTAGGGTTTCTTCTTCTTAAATTCCAACTTCCTTTTTATTTCAGTCTCTTTATCCAATTTTGCTTAATCTTCCTTCAAAATTGAGACTAAAGACTTGGTTGCCTGCGGTGCTTTCATTCCAAAGTCTCCACTCTGAGTCAACTCTTTTCCATTCTTCTCCTCTTGTTGACATAAGGTTCGTAGTCTAGGCGAACTTTTTTGCTTGCTTTGGTTTCTTCGAAAGGAGTGTCTCCCCCTTTTTTTTCAAGGTCACTTGTCTCTCTGTCTGTCGCACCTGGCTTTCTTCTTTTTGAGAAATCGCTTTAACTTTCATTGTATCATCTGACGATTTCTTCAGTCCTTCTGTGGACATTCTTCCAGTGGATTGAGATTTTGATTTTCTTGTGGGAGATACTATTTTACTCAAACTTTGCTTAACAGCGCGCTCTCCCTCAATCCTTGCTATCATCTTAGATCTGTTTCTTCTTTTTCTAGATTCTTCAATCCCATTCTAGTGATAGTTGAAGAATTAATGACACTTTTGATGTTCATCTTTGTTATGTTTCCTCTCTCAAGAAAAATTTCAGAATCTCTAAAGATTCTTGCCAGCATCATTCCATACAGTAGGGTAGTCGAGTCTTTCTTCGACTTTACCATGTAATTGAGGATTAGATATGGAAGATCTATGAGCTAGCGATTAAGTAGATGAAATAGGCATTGCTCATCTAACTTCGTTACCAGATTTCTCGATCCTGTTCTTGGTAGAACATAACGGAAGAATAACGAATGTAGAACCCTAGCCTTAGGCATAATTGTTGGATTCCGTTTCTGGAATCCAACTCCTCAGAAAAACATAATTATCATCAATACACAACCTGCTCTGACATCACTCGTGTTGGATCCTGCTTGGCTTTGGAATCCAACGCTTGCTCTAAATTAAAGTAAACATACATACATAACTGAACTACTTTAAATCTATCATTTCATTACTCCAGCAACAGAGTTTGAAACATTGTTTACAAATCAAAAGCCACACCATTAGCTTATTACAAAAATACAAAACAACAATTGAAGCAAAATCCTCTAGGCTCTCGAACATTTGATCTTCTAGTTATAACCTGAGGATGGGACAGAGAGGGGGGTGAGCTTGACAGCTCGTGGGAACAGTTTATAACAAAAGAATAAGTGAAAACCTTGAAAACATTTTTTTCTTGTCTTAGAAATCTTTCTTTGAATCATAGAAATGCTTACTTTTCAAAATTCTTGCAGTGCAGACAAAATTCACAACTTACAAAATATGAATGCATCAACATAACAATTCACAGATGCAATGCACATCAAATGGCTCGAGAGTTCCGTGGAACAAAACGGATAAACCAAAGTTTAAACCGTGAACAAAACGAGTCTGATTTTGAATCTCGTGGGCCCACAAGCGGGCAGCCGGGATAAAGCTATACGTCGACATGCATGTGACTAACGAAATGTTCCTCTCTCGCCCAAACACAATCAAATCACATGCATAATTCAATCATTCTCATATTCACATTCTCATGATTTTTCTTCTTTCCATTTACTCAAAATGCCATGACAATAGACATAGCATAATCATGCTCACAATTTCACAATTTCAATCAAATTCACATAGCAAATTCTCAATCATTCAAAAACAAGTAATGCAACAATTGTAGCAATTTCTTAAATAATTGTAACAATTTCTTAAATCATTCAAAAATAATGAATGTAACAATTTCTTAAATCATTCAAAATAATGTTTGTAACAATTTCTAAAATCATTCCAAAACAATGAATTTGAAATCATTTTAGCTTCTTGATTTTTCAAAAACATATGAGTGGCTCATAATTCAAATTATAAACGTAGTACCCACCTCATTTTCCTTGCTTAAAAACTTGACTTGCTCAAAATGCTTCTTCTCTTGCAAACAACTTGAGGTATCAAAGGTTCTTTGTTCCTCTTGTCCCTCTTGATCCCTTTAAACCATAACAAAAATTTCACTTAATAGGGTTTTTCAATTGAAAATCCCACAAAGCATAATCACTAAAATTGGTTCTAAAATACTTAAACCCAAACATTTTCTAAACTCCATGAACTAAAATCCTTTCAAAAACTCAAAAGTTTCAAGATGATCTTACCTTCATTCTTCACCAAATGAAGGGATCCTTAGCTCAAAAGAAAGCTCTTGTCTTCCTCTACCTTTTTCTCTTCTTGAACAATCTCAAAATCTCTCTTGAAGGCTAAGGAAATTAAAACCCTAGCTTGTTTTCTCTTCTTTCTCTCTTGTTTCTCCCTTTCATTCTTTTTCATGTTTCTCTCTCTTATCTCTTTTCTCATCCATGCCTTTTTGCTTCTCTAGAATTTTCTCATTCACGTTTTCTCTTTTATTTATAAGCAAGAAAATACTTCTTCTTCCAATTAAGCCCTTAATGAGTCCAAAAATTCCATTTTATCCTTCCTTATAGGCTTATGTTCTTTTATACTTAAATGTCTTGCCAAAAATATCCTTGAACATTCTGACGTAATACTCTCTTCTACAAAATGTGCTCCACTATCTTAGGTTTCTAATGCCACCGAAATCATTCAATTTGGTTCAGTGATTTAAAAGATATACTTCAAACATTTTTAGACTGCTCTTGTCCCAAAATAGTATACTATACACAACTTCCATCTGAAATTTAAACATCTTAGAGACGGAATTAGATTCTAATTTCTTCATAACATTTGTAGCTCCATGTCTCTAATTTACCACAAATTAGAAATCATCTCATTTGGAGTTCTACAGATCACGATATCATCAAAATACTAAAGTATATTCAGTGGAATAACACCACTCACTGTACCCGTTCGATATTTTTCACTAAATATTTCTCAATTCATTTCAGATAGCTTCGATTTTTGGTAGAGATGTAGAGAAAAATCTTATGAATCCAATGGTTCAAGAATCAAGTCATTTGGAGGTCTATTAAAGAAGTTATGGTCAAGAGAAGAAACCATGTTTATGACCTCAACTTTCTGTAGAAATTTCTGATTGAGGCGTTCTTTAGATGGTTGGAAAAAAGGCTTCAATATCTACAAGTCTTATGAAGACCTTGAAGATCAATTCTTTCATCTAAGGGGTTAAAAATAGAACAGAACATATGACATCATTTTGAGACGGAAGTGACATCATCAGACGATACAAGGTTGGGAAAATTCCTATAACTTTCCCTACAGATATCGGATTAAGGTGTTCTTTAGATGGTTGGAAGGATGACTTCAAGAGCTACAACTCTCATGAAGACCTAGAAGACAAAGTCTTTCATCTGCAGGGTCAAAAATATAACAGAAAATATGACATCATTTTGAGACGGAAGTGACATCATCAGATGACAGAAGGTTGGGAAAATTGCCATAACTTTCCCTAAAGATATCGTATTAACGTGTTCTTTAGATGGCTAGAAAGAACACTTCAATAGATACAACCTTGATGAAGACCTCAAAGACCAATTCTATCGTTTGCAGGGTATAAAATGAAACAGAAGATGATGATGAATAGTAACTGAGACGATGAACAGTAACTGAGACGATAGGAATGAAAAGTAACTGAGTCTTACTTTGCTCTCCAAAACGTCTCCACTTATAAAGGTCATAACTTTTGACTCAGATGTCCAAATTTTTCATAAAAGAAATATCTACAACATTCCAGAAGGCAACTGTGCCAAAATCAATTTATGTATTAATCCTAAATTTGCCCCTAAAGTCCGAAGACGAGTTTTCTATTTATGCACCAACGTACTGCACCCAATTCTTAACTTCATCACAACTTTTGAGATACTTAGAGACATAATTGAAATCGATTTCTTCATAAGAAATGTAGCCATATGTTTCTAGTTTAATCCAAATTAAGAATCATCTTGTTTGGACAACT